>JAGPOY010003918.1:23321-35895 GCA_018983105.1 Silene uniflora | reverse complement strand
TACCTTAGTTCTCTTAATTATCGAATTTCCCATCTTAATACTTGCTCTTGTTTTTCTATTTGTTTTAGAATTTAATCGTTCAAACCAACCAACCTTTTATACCGAACTAGACTAGGATTGACCGAATATTCTTAGCCCATTCACCATCCCTTGGGACCGACCTCGACTTACCCAACTACATTTGTTAGGAGCCGAGTTATAAATCTTGTTTGATTGTGGGAGTAGCGACAATTCTCATATCAATCATACAAGAAAGTCTTACGCAAACAACAATTAAACTGAGTAGGATTAACCTACCTTATTGCAAAACCTTCACAAAGATAAGAATAGCAAGCACACTAATCGCAGAAACCTTCTTCTACGAACTCGTTACCTATCATGGTATAAACATAATCAAGATCGATCCTAGCATCACCCTAAACAACTAATTAGGGTTTAAAGACGATATGTAAAAACTAGAAGAGAATTAATCTACTTACCGCAGATCTAGATCCGAATCTTCAGTGTTTAGAGCAATAGTATTCCAAGAGAAGTTCTACGTTGCTTTGTTTCTCAATTAGGGTTTTAGAATTGATAAAAACTGATTATGAAAATCAACTTCTCTTTTTATACTAATTGTCCAAAAACCGGAAATTAAACTCGTCAGACCGTCGGCTCGGTCGAGCCATGTGTGGCTCGACCGAGCTACTCTGAGCTCGGTCGAGTCAAAGTGACTCGGTCGACCAACTTTGTTCCAGGAGCTTCTGAAACGTGACAAACTCAAGAAAATACTCTAAGGGATAGCCTGCTCGGTCGAGCTACTTCTAGCTCGGCCAAGCTACTCCGGCACATAAAATCGTAGTATTACAATCACGTAAAGAAAAGGGGAAAAGGGTATGTTTCACCTGATCTTGTGTCACCCCAGCAGTCAAAGGGATGGAGCAGCAGTAAGTAACAAACTTCTCCATGTACTGGGCAGGATCCTCTCCCGCTTTTCCTCCGAACATATTTCTCTCAACAAGGCTAACATAGGACGACTTCAACTCAAACGTTCCCTTATCAGTGCTAGGGAGCTTGAAAACCTTTGGAATGGATGCCAATGTAGGCTCAGAGTGACTGGCTAAAGTAGGCATCGTAGGTATCTCAGGAACAGAATCGGTCTCAGAAGTTAAGGCGTCCTCTTCAAAGGACTGATCTTCTGAAGTATTAGGTTGCTCGGTATCAAGGTCAAATGTACTCAAGTCTTCTACTTGACCAACTTCCTTTTGAAATTTCCGTCTGTAGCGAAAAGTCTTTTCAGGTTCGGAATCCGGTGTAAGGAGCTCGGACCTGGTTGACCTGGGCATAAACGAAACTTAACAAGAAGAAAGTGAGAAACGGTCTCAAGGAACTGAGGTTCCCTGAGACAAGAGACAAACTAAATAAACACAAACAGAAAATAGTTGCTTCCCCGGCAACGGCGCCAAATTTGACAAGGGTAAAGTCGTATCCCCTTAATCAAAGTAACCCCAAGTACTACTAACTAGAAGCTAGTGGTAAGTCAAGTATTGTATCCACAAGGAGGCTGTAAATCTATTTGCTATACTAAGTCTGTCTCAAGATAACAGTTTGTAGGGGTTTGGTTTGTTCAACTAACAACTAATGACGATAAAAGTATATTGAAATCAAGAATATTAAAAGGTCTAGGGATTAAGTTCACTGGGTCAATTGTCCGGGGATGTAATTTCATCAATTATAAGGTCAGTCGAATTACCTAAGGTCATACGGTTTTGATCGACTCACATATGATCTTTAAATCTAAACTTAACATGCGATCGCTATAATTAAGTCAGTCTATCTGATTGTCGTAGCCTATACTAGTCTTGATACGATCGGCAATAATCCTAATTTATGCGATACTAATCATATGATTCAGGCCTAAATCAAACAATTAGGTTAAGAACAACAATCAAATGATAATTCATGCGACTAAACTACTAATCAATTCATTAATCCCCTTTCATTAACCCAGATCCCTTTTCACCCTAGATGAAGAATTTAGCTACTCATACTAACGAAATTAACAATAATAGTTAAAGATGAAAACATGATGAACATTAATAAAAACAAGAACAATTGAATTGTAATAATACTTGAATTAATTAACGAAGAATGATTAATACCGTACGAATTGTAGATCCGGAATAATAAAGTAGCAATGAAGAATAGTGCGTAAATAAAACTAAGCTTTCTGAAATATTAATGGAAACGTAACCTAAAAGTGATGTCGAATTAGGTCTTAAATAATAAACTTAACAAAAACCGATTTTAGGAAATATCCGGAAAACTCTCAACGTAGCACGAACTCGATCGAGTTCTGGGGAACTCGATCGAGTTCTGGAGTCTCAGCCAGCTTCTCGGGTAATCTCCAATATTTTTCCTTGGTTTCTCCAATATTCTTCCTTAGTTCTCGTGCCATGCTTCCGTTCTCCGTCTTGCCAACTCTGCGGTGCCATGTTCCATACTTTTGCTCCATAAATGCATTGTTCCTGCATTAAACACCAAAATGCAGCAGTGTCGACATTTCTAACATAAACGGCACATAATCAATATAAATAGCACAAAACCGTCTCAAAACAGAACTAAGGGGAGGCATAAATGTATATATAATTATGACTCATCAGAATAGAAACATGATTTGCATTTGTAGACGTTGACATTAACAAAAGCAGCCTGATACTAATAAACTATATAAACTATAATATGAGGGAGGATCAAAGACCAACAATTGCACCACTCACTAATTTTAATAAAACTCATGCAATGCCTGCTTCAGAACGATTGAATTTGAGGATACTAATCACAAGCAGGTGAAGCTAATCAAATTCACAGGAAAGCATAATAAAGATTGAAATTTGAAGGCAGGTAGTACAATTTAGCAAGAACACAAAATTTGAGAGTTGTGTTTAAGCGCTTGAGCAACTGGGAATACACAAAGTAAAGGGTGGAATGGAATAAGTAAGAGGAGCAATGAGCACCATAATAAAGGCTGACAATTATTCCACTATAAGAGCAAATACCCTCTTAACTACTAGTACCATAATCATCACAATGAATAGTGAAGGTTTGAGAGCTGTCACGAACTTGAACCAAGTGGTGGACTTGGTATAAAACAACTAAAATCAAAGTTTATATACACCCAAACAAAAATGAAAAATGATATGACAAGGGTTACAATGGTTTCTCCACACCTAGCCAGACTTGATATAAAACAAGAAAACCCACATACAAAAACAAAGCATGGCTACTTAAACAAGTCCATACCTTTTAGAATAGCGTCTTGTGCCTATTCTTTTATTCTAGTAGACTGGAGTATTAAGAAGTCTATTATCACCATCCCTCGTGAACAATTTCAGAGAAGCAAACATCTCCAGGTTTACACAGGAGATACTAAGAAGAAAAGTAAAAACCCCATCACAAACTGTAGTATTGAGGCACAAACACAAGACATAAATGCATCCGTGAGGATAAGACAAGTGAATACGAAACATCAAAAAGGAAAAATCAGAAACCCCTAATTTGTATTGAAGATAAAATATCAAACCCTAATCATCAAATCTACCCATTCTACGCCAAATACTAATAATGAAAGAGAAATTATGCTATATTTAGCTCCAAATCACAGTACAAACATTACACAACAATCCAATTTTGTATAGTTCGAATTAAATAAAAGGATTACCTAAAATCCCTAATTAGTTAAATGTATTCAAGTTAGAGATTATACCATGCGAAAGAGAAAGAACAATTGCAGAGAATGGATGCGCCGACGTTAGACGTTCGTCTTATGTCATGGTGGTGGCGCCGGTTGTCGTCAGGGAGCATAAGAGCGGTGTCGTCTATTAGCGCTTCTTGTTCTAGTGGTGATGAGTGACTCGTGCATCGATGGATGTCTGGTTGTCGCGGGGGAGAAGTCGGCGGTCGATGGCAGGAGGAGTGAGTAGAGAGAGCAAATGGAGTAGAGGCTGTGTATGTGGGAAACTGGAAATTGGGAAATGGGGGTAGAACGGAGGAGTAATAAATGGAGCATTGTTGAGATTTAGTAGTCTTTGTATTTGATGCGTTTTACAAGGAAAACGCAGCATTTGAGTTATTTGAGGCGTTTTTCCTCTAAAACGCCTCAAATAGATTATTTGTTTTAAAAAAAACACATTTTAATTTGTATTTGCTGCTATTTGGAAAAAACGCCTCAAATAGAGAGCCGCAAATAAATATTTTTCTACTGGTGATGTAAACAATATAATTAAAGAAGTCTAAGGGAATTGGTTCACACATGCATTTATATGTAAGAAAAATGCCAACACTAAGAGTAGATAATAAAAACAACAATTGCTTAGGCTAGACACCCGTCTCTCGATATTAGTATCAATCACCATGGAATGGGTCATAGAAGCTCTCGCACTAAGTCACCACCCCGCTAACATATGCAAAGTCTAACTCAAATCCATGCCTCACGACTTATAGAAATGAATTAACAAATTTAATCAATGAATATGGCCATTAAACAAAGATTAAGCATATAAATCGAGCATATGTTATAAGCAAAAGATTAGAATTATTTTAACTCAATGTTGACAAATTACATTACATTTTATAGCAAGGCTTTCCAACCCCTTAGACAAATAGAACTACTCACTCATATTAAGATGTAAACAAATGACTTGTGATAAATTAAACATGATTAAAATAGATTGATATTTGTCTAAGTGGTTGATATTAGAAATAGCTAATAGAGAAACTAACATTCAAATAACTTTAACAATGTAATGAATAACAAAATGAATGTAAATTACTAATAACGAAACAACGAAATGAAAGCAATAATAAACTAAGAAAGGAATTACCGAAATTTAGAACAAGAACTTATAAATAAGAACAAAGAACTAACCCAAGAACAATATAAGAACTTTGTGAGAGAACTTTTTATTATAACTTGAGAAAGATTAAAACAAGGGAAAGATTAACTATGAGATTACAAGAATAATATGAGAGTTTCTAAGTGTAAAAAGTGTGTAAAATGAGTCGTATGCACCTTCCTATTTATAGTAGAATAGGAGGTGAAACGTATACAAATGAGAAGAACCCAAAGTAGCTAGGTCACGCCCGTCCCGATCGGGAACGTAAGTTCCTCGGTTGAATGTGATAAAGTCTTGATTAATTGCACATGGAATCCAATGGGTGTCATTACTAGGGTGATTAATCACTCGGTTAATGTCATTTGACCTAGCATTATCTCACATTAGCATCTTATGTTCTTCTCTTCATTTTGGACTTCTAAATATGGGATTGGCTTTAGTTGACTTCACATTTGCTTTTTGTTGTAATTTGGTTCATCAAATAGTCATGCAATCCATGATCATGCCCATGATAGTCCATTGTTAAGTTCATACTTAGCCTTGCATTAGTAGTGATCCATTTTTATGGTTTTTAGCTCATAAAGCTAAGTGTTCCTACAAAACATGTTAAAGCCATAAGATACACTAGAAATACAAATGTTAGCTTAAAACACTAAGATAAGTGCTAATTACCATGCAAAATGTAGCTAACAAAGGGGGTTAAAGTATACAAATAAAACACTTATCAATTAACCAAAACGAGCATGTGATAGAAACATTATGAACAACATTTGATCTACTAGTTATATCATATGGCAACCACTTTTTATTACATGTCTCCCCTAGTCCCTAGACTAGTGAATTATCTACTCATATTATAATTGAAACTAAAGAGAAATGTTATAATCAACATAATGGTAATGCAATAATAAATAAAAGGAGGAATTAAGATTACCGAATTAAGGAAATAGAACTTGTAACGGAAGAACATAAACCGAATAAACCAAATGAATAATGAAGAAAGCTTGAATTATAACTTGAAATGGAATTGTATTAAAGCCATGAATTGAAATTGTCTAACAATGGAAAGTTTAAACTAAATTATGAAATACAAGAATATAAGAGAAATATGAAATGAAATGTGTTAACTATGCTAAAGACTATATGAAATAGGATGTAAAAGAATGTCTAAGACGTCGTACAACACCTCCTATTTATAGTAAATAGGAGATGAAACGTACGAAACACAAAGAGGCATAGAATCATCCCTTCCCGATCGGGAACAGGCCATCCCGATCGGGAACACCTTGGTCATGGTCAATTCTCTTAACTTCGTGCATTAATCACTAGGAATCCAATGTTAGCCCTTAATGACGCGATTTAATCCTCCGGTTAATGGCTTCAATTGGCATCTTAAGAACTTTTAGAATCTCATGCTCTTCAATCAACATTATGGACTTTGACATTGGGCTTAACTTTGCACTTGACTTTCTTTTGCATTTGTTGTAATTTTGATCCATCAACTAGCCATGCAACCCATGCAATGTTCCATACTTTGTCCAATCTTTGCTCTTAACTTAGCCTTGTTCATCTAGTAGCTCTTATTGTAGTAGGTTTAGCTCCTAGAAGCTCATTCTCCTACAAAACATGTCAAAACATACAAAGGCAACTAGAAACACAATATTAGCTCAAAACACTAAGATAAGTGTTAAATAACATGTGAAAACAAGCTAATATAAGGGGCTAAAGTATATAAATTAAGCACTTATCAGTCCTCTGGAAGAAGCGTACGTGTTCATGCGTTTGTTCTAGAGATGGACTATGTGAAGGTCAGACTCGTTGTTCGTTATCGTTCATTGATTGACTTACATCGATTATTAGTATATAACTCAAGGAGAAGTGATTTAGCCAGATTACATGCATATAAGATCGTCATAAAGCGAGAAAAAACGAGATATTACAACGGTTTACATGAACTTCCATTACGATGTCGGGATTACAAAGATACAAACTTGAACCATAAAAACGAAAAGGGAGGATAAGGAATAAAAACCGAAAACGAGTTGAAAACAATGTACAAAAGACGGATTCAAAAGACTTGATATGGATTGAGCCTCTTAAAATCGGGTTTGATTTAATCACGAAGACCTCCAAATATCGAATTATAAGGGATTTAAGTCGAAAAAGAGTAAAAAATAATTTAAAAAACTGGAAAAATATAAGAAAATAAAGAAAAGAAAAGAAAAGGAGAAAAGGACGAACAACAGATAATCGAGGAAGAAGAAGAAGAGTAGCAGCAGACAAGGGGCCTCTGAAAGAGACGTAGCAGATGCTGCGACTATTTCAGAAGGCGCATTTGCTGATACTTTTCTTCTCGACAGTCTTTCTCTGTTGAATCGTCAAAAAGGGGTTTTAAAATATTTTTTAAAAACGGTTTTGAGCATGCTTATGACATAAATTCTTAAATAAATTATAAATAAAGAAAACAAATACAAATTGATTGAAGTGAGATTTAACTAAGTTGTCGTTAGTGATTGCTCGACTCGATATAGAATTTGCGAGTGCCCTTGAAAAAAGAATTTAGTAACAAAATTGATTGAGTTGATTAAGGTGGAATTGGTCAGATTGGTCGGTCGGTCTATGCAAACGAGACTGTTACCCAGAAGGATCTGGACTTACGTGGTTGAGTTGATCTAGCACGTATGCGTCAACAACAAAAGCTCGTGGTCTTAGAATGCAAAGGGAGAAGAGAAGGTCGGACACTCGCGTGAAAAGTATGTGAGGTGGAGGCCTCTATTTATACTAAATCACGATGTGAAAATTTAGGAAAAGATAAAATTTGGAAATAAGCCGGAAATATCCTTAAAACTGACGAAAAACTAGCTCATGAAGAGGCGCAAAAGGCACTGCGACCTTTCCAAGAGACGCAACACCTACTGCATCCTCTCCTAAGGCATTTCTTCCTCAGCAAGATATATTTCCGCGTTTTATTTAGGAATTAGGGAAGATGTATGCTTCCTTATTCCGTTAAAACACTAAAAATAATATTTAGGAATAAAAACTCTAGAATATTCTGACTCGGTTTTAAGACGGTTTAAGAAAATGAAGACGGTTTTTGACCGGACTCCAAATGAACTCTAATTACTGCCAAAAGGACCGTATCGGCACGTAGTCCACGACCAAGGGGTTGACACGACTGTTTGAGCTACCACTTGTCGACGAACTTACGAAATATCATAAAATCGTTCTGTATGTTAAACATGCGGCTCAATCATCACTGGGTGTTTGGCGGGAGGTTCAAAAATGAGGTATCTACAGAAATATTCATCCTCACAGATGGACTTTGCTAAATACGGATGGAGCGTCCAAGGGCAACCTGGGGCCAGTCGTTGGAGGAGGAATTTTTCGGGACGAGACAGGTAATTTTATTATAGCTTATTATTTCTCGTGTGACTTCCGTACATCTATGAAAGCTGAGTTACTAGCATTTCTCGCTCGATTGGAGAGCGCGAAGTCCCTTCAACTGACACGACTTGTATCAAGCTTATTGAAGAGGACCCGTTAATTAGCAATAATCTGAAATTCATCGCTAAGCTATGTCAAGATTTGATATGGGAGGAGCATTGGGTCGAGTACCATTATCACACATTTAAAGGTTCTTCTAATGATTTGCGTCCTATACTCTCGGAGGACATATTTGAGGTAGTTATCCCCCATATAAAAGCAAACAATTAGTTCGGGGCTGTGCCCCTCATTTGTACCAAAAAAACATGGGTATACATGACGAATCTTGTACCTTTTCCAATGCATTCTGCTTTTGTCATATCCACCCCACATAGGTATATTTGACCCATCTTGAGCGTAAGACGGATAATGCCGTCTTTAGTCGTGAATATTTTAGTTGGGCCTATAATTGTTGGTGGGGGGTCATATGCTCATAATATAGGGGTTTGTTTGGTTGACATAAGAAAATTAAAGTTTCCAAAAACTTCAAGTTCACATGAATTTCCAATTCAAGTGAATTCTCAAAAAAGTGTTTGGTTTACATGTGGGAAGTTCCAATGACCAAGGGGGGCTTGGTGAGTGACTTCCCACAATCTTGGCAACCAAACAAGATCACGGATTTACACTTCCTAAAAAGTTTAAGATCCCATAATTTTAACAACCAAACAAGACCTAAATGTACGAGTAGGGGTGTTCATAATAAACCGAACCGCAATAACCGAACCGAAAAACCGAAAAACCGAAAAACCGTGCGGTTTAGGTTCGGTGTTTTGCAAAACCGAACCGTGTCCAAACCGAATGAAACATGCGGTTCGGTGAACCGAACCGTGAATGAACACCCCTATGTACGAGTACCCAGACACACTAGGAAAGAGCGAGAAATACTCGGTAGTCCGTAATACAGAGTAACACACAAGTAGGAAGGAAGACAGTCGATAGCTGTCGGAACAGCCCACGCATGTGTACGCCAGCCAGCACTCTTACATTTTCCCTCTTTTTCCCTTCCTCCCTATACTCAATTATTATTCATTCCCCCCTTCATCATCAATCCTAAATTCTTAATCACACTTTTATATCATTATTAATTATTAATTATATTCATATTCTTAATCCATGGCGGCCTTCTTCGATCTCGTGGATTCCCCTATGTTCCAAAAGCAGGTTTTTTTCGTTTCTTTCGTCAATCGATCTATCCCTAATTGTTCATCTTAATCTTAACCTAATTCAGTTTAGCTCTTAATTGCATTGGCGAAAATGCGTATGTTATGCTTGACAAATCGCCGTTTATGTGTATTTATGCCGCTCCAAATTTGATCCACTGAATCTATATTGTTATACAATTTAGAGTGATCTTGTAATCGTATATGAAAACTTTGATAATAATGGAAGTTTGTTGAGCATTCTTATGAATTTATTCAGCTTTCCACTGAATTTTCCAACTGCAATTCACTATTGTCAACAACTGCAATTTCACCGACGTAATTAAGAATGTCGGTGGAAAAGTTTGATGATACGATTGTGGCGCTTCATTCCTTCGAAATGTCGAGTAGACTTGCATTTAATATGAGAGCCTTTTTTTCCTCCTGTTCTTATACATCTTTTGTCATTCATCAGGTGTGTTCACTGGAACAATCAACTGATGATTTAAAGAATCGCTGCCAGCGACTTCACAAAGGATGCAAAAAATTTGTGTGAGCCTTCCACTAACTTTCGTTCAACTTCTCCTCTGGAGCGCTTTCTCTTTCGCGACTGGAACCTTCTGATTCTTTCAAATAACATATTACACTTGCACTTCAAAAAGCTTATAATTTTTTTCCCTAATCGAATTAGTTTACATGTTAATCTTAGTTTTTTCATTTTGCATTGTACTACGTATAATATAGTTGCATGTAGATAGATGTCTGCATTAAGAGATACGGGCTCTAATGCGAAGGCATTTTCAGAAGGGAAAGCACATTGCTTTTTGTTTGAGACTTGAGACTCATGCCTTTGAGCCTTTGTCTTTTTGGTAGTTGTATCTGAAAACCTGTCTTTGTTTTAATCAGCTGTCTTTGGTCCTAAAAGTATCTCTATCCTAATTTAAAATGTTAACAGTATTCATCAGATCCAATCTAAATATCTCATCCTAGGTGATTTAGTTTTACTCATGTTTTTTCGAAGCAACTTCTATAGAATTTCTGTTAACTTCGATTATATTTAGTGTTGCATGTTATGAGGGTGGCTTGTGTGATTATACTCTAGAGAGATCAAGGTGGTTATAAGTTTTCAAAACTTATTAAATATAATATCAGAGATTCATAGAGACAAATCTATACCCTAGCACTGCAGTGTTCTATTGACCCCTAACTTTATTTCTCACAAAGTCAACAAAGAGTTCTATTAATGCTTCCAATGTATCAAATCCGATCAATCATTTCACGTATAATGCTGCAGGGCTTCTCTTACTGAAGCATGCAATGGGGACACAATTTTTGCTGATGCTTTGGAATCCTTTGGTGGTGGACAGGAAGATCCTTTGAGTTTATCAATGGGAGGTAAGAGTAGCCGTCTATTATTTTCGAAGTTAATTTTATAACTGCTTTATGTGTCGCATAGCCTATAACCCTATAATGGATGTATTGTTCCTATATCACCATAACGAAGATCACGGACTTGCGGAATTTAAAGGTGAAAGAACAAACTTGGATGCAAGAACTTTATCTGAACTGTAAATTGCCATCTCATATATCTGTCGCCGTTGTGTTAATGAACTTGTGTAAACTACTAGTGGAAACTATTTGAAATTAAAAATGATGGGGAAACACTGTTGAACAACTGATAGAGCTTTGTTAATCTCCACCAATAGGTTGAATTTCATTTCCTAGGATCTAACAACAATATCATCAAAGCCTTGGTCCAAAAATGATTTGGGATCCGCTAACGTCAGTCATGATTTGTAATTGTCAATGAGTGGCAAAAGGAATCCGTTTTTGAAATAATGCTCAAAAATAATTTTTTATCGTTTTGGTTCTGTTTGAAAACATTTATCGAAATGGTGTCCACGTAGGATTGGGTTTGCCAAACCTGTGAGACGGGACAAACACGCCATACGTATTGGCGTGTCTATAGTGACTAAGAAGCACAAAATGAAAACTCAAAGACACGCCAATACGAATGGCGTGTTTTAGGCCAAGAACACGCCATTAGGTATGGCGTGTCTTTGACTTTTCATTTTAGGCCCAAATCACTAGCTACTGGAATTTTGGCAATAGGGAACACGCCATAGCCAGTGGTGTGTCTCTGACCATAAACACACCATTAGGTATGGCGTGTTTCTACAGTTCTATTTTCCACCTTAAATTTGGCCTACTTGGCTACTGAAGTATAATTTGAAGCAGACACGCCATTAACTATGGCGTGTTTCCTTCACAATACACGCCAATACGTATGGCGTGTATTCTCAAAAACCTTTTTTTTAAAAAAAAACAGACTTGTTTCACTTCGTCCCCGTTTAGTTCCAATGTCAAAAGTGCACAAGCAAACTCAACAACGCAAAATGGAAGAAAAACATTGTCTATTAAAGCTAAAATAAAGTTTATACACCACATAGTTAGCACAAGGGGTTTAAATACTAAGTTTTAAGCAACTAAAATGTCAAGTACACACCATCTAAACTATTACATGCATGGTTCTTCAAGTCTTCTTCTTCCCAAGAAGGCGAGTCCAATACCGCTTTCCCTTTGAAGGCTCTGGGGTACCTTGTTCATTGATGGGTGGCATGGAAGTAGTAGGGCTTGTAGATCGTCTCAGAGACAATGTCAAATTGTCTTCCAAGTCCATTGAGTCGAGCGACTCATGACCCGTATTTGTATCTTCTTCGGTTGGTTGAAGAAGATGTGAGTAGCCTACATGTTGAACAGATTGAGAGGAGAAGTCCCGCATGTTAGACATCATGGAGCGGAAATGAGGGGGCAGCTCACGAGGCATGTGTTAAGCTCCTTATCACATGTCATATTGACATTTGCAAAGCATAAGCCTAAAATAAAAGAATAGTTTCACAAATCACATTTAATTGAAATATTGGTTAGATAAGTAATAAACAAGTGACCTAAGTATACTTACTAGATATTGAGTGGCTCCAAATGGTGCTTGATAAGTAGCTTGTTGGGAGAAAGGGTTAATGAAAAAGAAGAGTGCGTTCCTTTACATGGTTTGGTACCGAGAACGCACTCTTCTTT
>JAGPOY010003918.1:9673-20927 GCA_018983105.1 Silene uniflora | reverse complement strand
TTTGGAGCCACTCAATATCTAGTAAGTATACTTAGGTAACTTGTCTATTACTTATCTAACCAATATTTCAATTAAATGTGATTTGTGAAACTATTATTTTGTTTTAGGCTCATGGCTTTGAAAATGTCCATATGACATGTGATAAGGAGCTTCAACGCATGCCTCGTGAGGTGCCCCTTCATTTCCGCTCCATGATGTCTAACATGCGGGACTTCTCCTCTCAATCTCTTCAACATGTAGGCGACTCACATCTTCTTCAACCAACCGAAGAAGATACAACTACTGGTCATGAGTCGCTCGACTCAATGGACTTGGAAGACAATTTGACATTGTCACTAAGATGATCTACAAGCCCTACTACTTCCATGCCACCCATCAATGAACAAGGTACCCCAGAGCCTTCAAAGGGAAAGCGGTATTGGACTCGCCTTCTTGGGAAGAAGAAGACTTAAAGAACCATGCATGTAATAGTTTAGATGGTGTGTACTTGAAATTTTAGTTGCTTAAAAAAACCCCTTAGTGCTAACTATGTGGTGTGTAAACTTTATTTTAGCTTTAATAGACAATGTTTTTCTTCCATTTTGCGTTGTTGAGTTTGCTTGTGCACTTTTTACATTGGAACTAAGGCAAATTTAAGCTGGAAAATAGAACTGTAGAAACACGTCATACCTAATGGCGTGTTTATGGTGCCACTGGGTATGACGTGTTCCCTATTGCCAAAATTCCAGGACTTGGGCCTAAATTGAAAACTCAAAGACACACCATACCTAATGGTGTGTTGTGTTCTTGGCCTAAAACACGCCATTCGTATTGGCGTGTCTTTGAGTTTTCATTTTGTGCTTCTTAGTCACTATAGACACGCCAATACGTATGACGTGTTTGTCCCGTCTCACAGGTTTGGCAAACCTGATCCTACGTGGACACCATTTCGATATATGTTTTCAAAACCGAACGAAAACGATAAAATTTTTATTTTTGAGCATTATTTCAAAAACGGATTATGGTAAAAGTGTAAAACAATTAAATAGTTCGGGTTAGTAGGAATCAAATCCCATCAAGTTGGCAATCCGATTGGATGAGGGACTTTTTCACAAGTCTAAAATGATTTGGCTCAAGCTTCCATGTGAAGGGTTCATAATGACCCATATATTGCTGTGGCTTTGATTTTCGAGCTCCTCCACCACCTACACGGCCTAGCATCGGCTCCTAAACTAGTAAACTGTAGTGCTCCTTAAAACGCCTCGGAAATGGCTCAAGAACGCCAAAACCTGCAAAATAGAAATAAAAGGGAGCAGTACTAACATTCAGAGTAGATTGTATCATAATATAGCTTATAGCATATAAAACTCAAGCTAAATATGATTCAGCAGAGGCATAGAAGGTCTCTATAAAATGCAAATATCAGCTAGCAAACAACTAAAAATGCATCAGCTAAATTACAAATTTTGTGAAGTCCACTGGTGCTTCTTTCACTATGTTGCTGGTGTATTTATTTTTACTTTCTTCATCACACTGTTTTATTAGGTCCACTTATATCTAAGTTCATCGGTGCATTCCGGGAGCTTGCTACCTACAAGGAGCTTCTTCGTTCGCAGGTGTGCATATTGTTTGAACTATGGTCAGAAGAAATTGTTTTTCTAGGGTAATTTTTTTTTTTTGTGATCAGAATGTCCCCTACTTCATATTAAAGTTTCATTCATGTTTGACTTTAAAGTTGTGATACGGAATTACTGATATCGCTTCCAGCATCAAGTCGCTATTGTGAATTCAATCTTGACTTTATGGTCATTATACTAATATACCTACCAGCCTCTATTTCTGTCACCTGACATAAAACTACTGTAATTCTTGCCCTATGTTCTTTTAGAAGTGCTGTGTTTTGTTGGTTGCTTTATTCCATTTTTTCATGTGGAAGTATCCAAGTTTACTGATCAAGTCCCTTGAGTGTAAGGTTGAGGTTTGGTTCTTTTTTCCTTCTAGCAAGTCTGTGCATTGATGAAAAAGACTGTTTGATATGAAGCATGAGGTTCTCCTGAGATGATTTAAGTGAAATTTTTTTTGGTAGGGTACTTTTTTTGTTTCCCCCTGGGCTTTTCTTTTTTACATGGGTGACAATTAGTCTGTGTCTTTCTGATGTGGTTTAAAATTTCTTTTAAAAATGAAGATATAGATGTCTAGAACCAAAAAACACAGATGATTGTTTACTAATTACAGAATGATAATAATACTCCTAATTTGTTGTTCCTTTGCACTTGTTCCTCCCTAATCTCTATGCTGAAATTTGATCCCTGAAATTTTTTTAGCATATGGGTAACTGGTGAATCCCCTTTCTCCCTTTTTTTTTTAAAATTTATTTATCATGAAGTGGCATTTGGTCGTCCCACTTTCACTTAAAATCAATCGAAATTGACCTCTCTCGCTGCTTTTTTCCTCCCTCTCTCTCTCTCTCTCTCTCTCTCTCTCTCTCTGTCTTTTGTTTTTTCCTTTCTTACTAATATATACTAGTGAACTCATTTGAGCAATGATGATGATGACGAATGGTGAAACTATCAGTCTAAACCCTAAATTCTTAGTGCTATAATTCTTTGAACTCTGTATGGTTGAGACTTGCTTTTTATCTCAGGTGGAGCATGTCTTAGTTGATCGTCTCACCCAGTTCATGTCTGTTGATCTAGAAGAAGCAAAGGTAAAGATGTAGCATTACTCTACGGTAATCATGATATATGAGATTAAATTACTTACTCAAATGCTATCTAGTATCTACATACTTTTTGGTCAATGGACATTAGTCTAACATTTTCCATCACCAAGCTCAAGTATTGCCATCCAGCTTGCACTTTTAATTCCTGATGCGTTATTTCAAAGAAAAGGTTTGTGTAGGTCTATCTGATATACTGCTGTGCTTCTGGAATAACCTGTGCAGAAGCTTTGATTCTTCTTGAATTTGGCTACTTTAGCAAAGACCTCTGTTTAAAGCTGCTGTGCACTTAAAAGACTTATTTGTGATATTGGCATTAGCAATAAAAAAATTATGGTCTGTTCTGGTTATGGTTTCCCATGTTCATCGTTTTTCTCTCTGGAAAAAAATATATTATTAAGGCAATCGGCTCAGATCCTGTGTTTACCGTTGTCCTCTCCTTTATGCAGGATTCCCGTCGAAGATTCGACAAATCTATACATGCCTATGACCAGGTAAAAGCTCCATCCCTCTGTTCCTGAAGCCTCCAATAAATTTTATACATTTTTGGATCTGGACTTGTGTGCTTTGGCATATTGGAATGCCTGTTTAAATAACAAGCTGCGAGCCTGTGACTAGCTGATGGCTTTCTTGTGTGAATATTGCACTTCTGATTCTGGGTGAAACACTGAACACTTCGTTTATCCACTATCTTCTGCATCTCTTAGGATATTGGGGTGGGGGACTGGGGGCAAAGGAAAGGGCGTAACAGAAGTACTGGGCGAAATAATATGGAAATTGCGTAGTAGTGTGGCTCATGAGCTCACCTTATGCAAAAGGCAATCTAAGATGATCTGAGATTCTGAGGCCTCAATGGGTCTTGCGTTGTGTTCTTGAGCATCAACTAAACTATACTGTGGAACATGAGCGATGCAACCAAGTATATTGAGCGAATGTTTATCTTGAAACTAGCTCATTATAACACCGCCAAACACTTCTCATTGCTTTTTATTTTTCTAATGTTTTTTTTTCTCAACAAGAGGTAGCATCCATTAAAGGATACCAGGGGGTGACATCCATATAAAGTACAAAACTATGATGGGGCTTACACCTTATCCCAAAAGACATCATGATACTGATGCCGATATAAAATAAAAGCGAAGTCATATACTCTCATGCAACATGAACAGCAAACAAAAAGTCAATCGTTAATCCAATTGGATAACCTGGCTCAAACCATACACCAACTTCAACAAGTGAAGTTTGAATTTTGGCCGCATAGGACCAATATCATCAAAAATATGATAAATTTTTGTCCATCCTGTTTCCCAATTCACATTCAAGTCGCTAATGGATTCACTTTCCAAACTCACGGCTAATCAATAGAACATGCTTAGACTTACAAGGATGAACCCAACTCATGCGAAAGAGAGGCACATATAGATGCCACTAAGACAAGACCAAGAACAAGAGAGTAGAACATGATCAGTATATCTTTATTGCGTAATTTTCTTTATAATGTTCGAGTTAAAAAAACGAAAATAAGCTTTATTAGGAACCTTGCAATTCCAAATCTCTTTTGCCTTGAAGAAGATTGCAAAAAATCCTATCAAAGAAAGGCCTGTATTTATCATGCAGACATCATCTTGTTGATCTCTTGTTGTCTTGTTGAACAACATTGACAGAATAAATGAATTCCAAGAGGCTTTTTTAAAGAAGATTCCTCCCAATCATTGAAAAATCTTGAAAACAAGAGACCTGACACCCCAGTGATGTTGTTTACTTTCTCACAGAATAGCTTCTTCTACGCTCTAAGCCCTTGTTATCATACTTACAAACTCAATACACTGCTATGCGCTATCCATTGTTCGTAGAAAACTGATCTATTGGAATGGGACTTGCAAGTTCTAGAAATATACTTTGTTGGATGTATCAATAGCTTATTCATTTTCTTGAGGAAAGTTCTTGCACTTCCTCACTATGATTCTAGAGCTGAATGTATTTTTGCAATGCGATGTTAGCCATTTGTAGTTTATGATGTATTTTGAATCTATTTGTTACTCGATGATAGAGTGGAGTATGCTCTGTCTTTGTCTTAATGCCATGTGAGCTGTTTATATTATATTTTTACATAACTTCAGGTTCTTTGTTTACTAATATTAAATATTCATGTCAGGCACGTGAAAAATATGCCTCGTTGAAGAAGAGTACACGTGAGGATATTGTAGCTGGACAAGAAGAGGTGCTTATCCGTCAGTTTTCTCTTTTAAGTTTTAACTTTAAACTTCTTCTGCATACTAAAGTTCAATGCCAAAAATTTTTAGCTTGGTTTGTCATAAGGTGTGGATGTCATATTCTGACATAGTTCTATCTTTGCGCTCTTACTGTTTGCATTGTATGCTTAGTTTCCGTGTCGTATGGAACGGTTGTTAATCTTTATAGATCAAAAGTTTTAATGAGTTTCATACTTTCCAACAATGGCGTGTAGCCTTGTATCCAATTTTAGACTAACCTCTGTGTATTATTAAAAGCTTGATGTATCAGAGAACAGGTGTGTATTTATTTACTGACCAATTTAAGAGCTTCTACCATCGAACTATCCAAGTGTGTGAAATTTAGGTTATCAGCTATCTTTCGAACTTCAGTGTTTCTGTTGCATGTACTTCGTTAGTTCATTTGTATGCCCTGTTTTTATTATGCTGACATTGCCTAATTTTCGGACTAATATAGGCCCTCGAAATTGTATATATGAAGGCTTTTTTTTTTTTCCACCGTTGTGTGTTTGTGGCTACAGGCTACAGATCTGATTTTATCGTTATAAATGCTTTATTTTTCCTGTAGAGTTAGCCCTGGTTTTGTTTATTTTCCTTGTTGTGCTATAGAGAATTATATGCTCGACTTCGGCTAATTTCAGCATAACTGATTGAAACCCTTAATTGACTTCAAAATAACCTATATGCTTCGCCCTCTGTGCGTTAGTTGACTTCTAGTCCTCTATAGGTAAATGACGTTATGACAATTATGATTCTGATCGTAACTGGCTGACAACAAATTACGAGTGACTATTTTCTAGGGTTCATATATAGCCGAGATTCTGTATATATATCATGTTTCGACAGTGCCTCCTTTGTGAACATAATATAGGTTATAGCATTCTGTTGGGTCATGCATGCACTCGGTTGTGTGTGTATGTGGAGTTTGACTCTCATAACGTTGCTTGCAATTGGAAAATCTTGAGCAGATAAAACATGTTTCATGGCAATTTTACTTGTGAGAGATCAGCTTTTGTTTCCTTGGACGTTCAAGTTAGAGGGAAGGTTATATTTGTCAATGATCTGTCTCCTATTTCAAAGAAAATGGTGTTCTATGGGGGTAAGGGGTATGGGTGCGCTTGGACGAGTATGTGGAGTTTGACTCTCAGAACCTTGATTTCAATTAGAAAAACTTGAGCAGAATAAAAACATGTTTCATGGCAATTTCACTTGCTTGCAATTAGAGAATCTTGAGCAGAATAAAACATGTTTCATGGCTGAATCCTCTCTTTTCAGGAAGCTAGGAAGCTAGTCTTTACCGAAGAGAACCTTTTCTCTTCTTAGCGTAAGTACTCCGTTGCCGAAACTGAATTTTAGTTATGAGAGATAAGCTCTTGTTGCCTTGGACGTGCAAGTTAGAGGGAAGGTTGTATTTGTCAATGATTTGCCTCCTATGTCAAATTAAAGAAATTGGTGTACTATGGGGTAAGGGACTAAGGGGTATGGATGCACTTGGATGAGTATATGGGGTTTGGCTCTCAGAACCTTGCTTTCATTTAGAAAAACGTAAGCAGAGTAAAAACATGTTTCATGGCAATTTCACTTGCGAGAACTCAGTAGTTGTGTTGCCTTGGACATGCACATTAGAGGGAAGGCTGTATCTGTCAAGTGTTTTTCTCTTAGGACTAAAGAAAATGAAAGAGAATTGCACCTCTTGTCCTTTCAATAGTTTCATTTTACATATGGTCTGAAGTTTGTTATTATCACTAGGTCAGCCCTCTGATCTAACTATTGAAGGCCTCCACTTCAAGTCATCACTATTAAAACCACTAGCAATTTCAGGCTTGCAGCACGTCTTGGATTTTCCAAGATCTCAGCAAGTTATAACCGTAGGCTAATGCCAAATTCTGATTGAAAAAAATAATCCCCTAAATTGATTATGCGTTTTCCCTATCTTATATCTATGCATATAGTTCCTTTTCTAAAGATGTTAGTCACCTTTAGTTGAAAGTTGGGTATTCTATCAAACTCTTGCAACTTCATTTAAGCGATTTGGATGAACTTACTATTTCCCCAGGTGTATAAGAGAACTTCAAAGAAGTCACTGTTGCTCTGGTTGTGTTGGGTCCCTGTTAGTGTTAGTGGGTCCCTGTTGCTTCAATTGATATTCCAGCTCATAGTTACCAGATTCACTATGAATACGCCCTCACCGATTCATGATTCGCTCTTATACAATGTGTGTGATACATATGTTCAAATTTCAATAAGCGACGAGATAGAATTTGCTCTTAATGATTCACGATTCGTAGGGTATCCGAGCAAATCCAGTAACCCTCTTCCAGCTCTGGGTGGGGGCTTTAATTCATGGTGTGTTATTTGACACCTTTCTATAGGTAGTTCCTCAGATTTCGGTAAATACTATAATCTCATTATCCAATTAGAGGTGGAAATTCAAACGAATTTCCGATGACTGCCTTTCAATCCATGATAGATAGTTGAATAGCAATTCTGAACGATAGAAAGGTATGCGAGTTTATTTCTGTAATGTAAACATGCTTTTTATCGAAACAGTTGAAATTATATCTGGATATGGTGGAGCATATTAAGATAAATATGCTGATGTCCCATATCAAAAATTTCACTCAAATTTGCTTTGCCTGAAAAGTCTTCTGGCGGATTTTTGTTACCTGTTTATGATAAGTTGCCGTTTATGGTTTTGATAATTTGTATACAGGATCTTCATAACTCAAAATCAGCATTCGAAAGAACGCGATTCAGTTTGGTATGATCAGTTTTATTCTCTCTCGGTTTATGTTTAAATGCTTCTTTTGTTGTTTATTGATTTTCTTTTACCTCAATGGGGTAAGGATACCAGGTCAACGCCCTAATGAACGTTGAATCAAAAAAGAAATATGAATTTTTGGAGTCCTTCAGCGCAATCATGGATGCACACCTTAGATATTTCAAGCTGGTAAATAGTTTGTCTGGATAGTTTACAGTCACCATTGTAATGATTATATAATATGAATGTAAAATTGAAGTTTTGTTTCATTTTTTCAGGGTTATGACTTATTAAGTCAAATGGAACCCTTGATACATCAGGTATGAAAATGAATCTTCCTTCTTCATTCTGTTGAATTATTATCAAGGTGGTATGTCTGAACTTTGAGTCAACCAGAAATGGTTCCAGCACTTGTTGAAATGGTGTATTTCAAAGAGGAGATTGTGAGTCGCAGGGTATGGTGATAGATGGTTACATTAATATAATTCCTGGTTCTACAATAGAGGAGATAGCCTCAGTGGCGTACGAGGATTGTAAATTAGTCTGTGATGAGTTTCCCTTGGTGGCTGATGAGGGATCAAAGGTAAAGCTTGAGGAAGCGCCACGTTAACACTTGAATAACGTTAGACAATGGAGATGGCGATTCTTTACACAAGAGGGATGATGTATTTATGGTGCAACGACCACGGTACAAAAACGCGGTGATGGTTGTTGAAGTCTATGTATTGGGACGTCAGAACGTCACAGATGCAACGTAACGGTTCGCGGCCAATGTGGCTTTAAATCTGTAGTTTCAAAAATGTTTATCAAATGCTAGGAGGTCTTCACTTCTTCGTAAAACTTGAAATTAAGTTCCATGTTTGTAGTCTAGCTTTTCTCTCCTATGATATCTTTTTCACAAATGTATACAGTATACACCAATTGTGAGGTACACATGTTTCAATATTTTCGCGAGAAGTGACGTTTAGAATAGACTTAGTTGCTGAAATATCAGTTACATTTTGATATCTTGATTGATATGCCCTATATATCTACAGACTAATATTCCGTTACCTTATGGTAGCATTTATATACCATGGGAACAATCAGGTTGCGTTAAGCATCAAGACTAAAGCTAATAATTTATACCATGACACTAGGTAGATAGAAATATTCTGACAGGTAGATGTCTTCATATTCACCCTTTTATTGTTAGCGAGAGGGATGTGCTGTGTGAGGGTTGACAAACACATCGAATTGAAGACTTGAAAATCTGACTTTTATAGTGGTGATGACTTTTATGCTTGTGAAGATAATGAGCAATATGAGGCAAACTTCCTCTTAAAAGACCTTAAATTGTCTCATGTTTTGCTGAATCAAGGGATGGACCTTGGAGGGTGTAGACATGTTTAATAACAAGGTGAATATTGGATATCAAGTCTCAAAGGATGGGATGTGGACTCTTGGAGGGTGTAGACGTTTAATAACAAGGAGAATATTGGACATTTAAGTTTTCTTGGTATGATCCCTTTATGGAAAAACATTTGAAATATTTTGTTACAAATACGTTACATGATGCAGGTTTTGACTTATGCACAACAGTCGAAAGAGGCTTCAAATGCTGAACAAGACAAACTTGGAAGAAGAATTCAGGAGTTCAGGACTCAAGTACAAATGGACAACTTACATGCTTCTAGCAACGCGGGGGTTTTAACAAATGTTGATTGTCCTCGCCCGATTGGTATAGGTCCTTCATACAAAGATATACAAGCACTTATGCAGTCTAGTGCAAATGGCACGGTAACGTATGGTCTTTGATTATATTTATTTGATCACTTTGAGGTCCTTATCAGTTTCTCAACTTCAGTTTCATCTTTCTACTGTCAATAGGAGGTTCTAGTGTGATACCTTGCTCATTTATTGGGTCTCATTTGCTTTTTGTGGCCTATTTTTCATATTTTTGAATTTACCACAGGTACAAACTATTAAACAAGGCTATCTCCTAAAACATTCTTCAAGCTTAAGGGCTAATTGGAAGAGACGATTTTTCGTTCTTGACAGTCGTGGGACATTATACTATTACAGAACAAAGGGTCCGAAACCAATGGTAAATCATTTAGTTCTATTATGTGTATTTGATTGGTGGTGAGCTTCATGAAGAGATCATGTCTAGCCATGCAGAGCAGTGACTGGAGCATGTGCTGTCTACTTTGAATACATATATATGACAATAGTCTGTTAGGAAGTCAGTAGGGACCTCTTAGTTTTCCCCTTACCCTTTGTTTAGGGGTTTAAAAAAAGAGGGAAGGGGAGGGGAAAGGAATGTAATAATTCATTTTTCTTCCTACTCGTTTATGGTGGACGGATTTTAATTTACCTCATAGGAGGGAAATGAAGGATTCCATTTACCCTTTCCTTCATTTCCCCCTAACTCAATTTTGCTAACCAAACAAATGAAACTATTCGCCTTCCTCTCCTTCCGAATCCTTCCTAACAACTGATTATTTTTTAGATCTATAAACCTCCTTATTGTTTCTGCATAATGTCGATTATGCTGAAGATCAATTTCACATCTTGTAACTCAACTGAATATGTAGTAGTTGTTTCATGTTGTTCAACTGATAGGTTGTTTGATATATTATTGATAGGTTGGAATGTGGGTGTTGTTTTTGTCAAACACTTCTTAACATTTTTTTTTTTTTTGCCTTTTGCTACTTTAATATACCAAAACATTTGTCGCACACTGCCAATGCTAATTTCCAGCCTATTAGGTCAACGTATTGGCATGGCATTGACTTACTGGAGTGAGTAATAACATTTGGTTTGATTGGCATAAACAACTTAATCCTTTTTTTCAAATATTCATTTTTTCTCAAACTTACCTAATTTTTCCCCTATTTTCTTTTCTTAGTTCTACCAATAATCCTTATTTTTTCTCTAACTTACCTCATTTTCCCCTATTTTTTTCAAAATCTATAATTGCCTCTAATGAGTCTAATCTTCATTTTCATTTATCTTCTTTTTCTCCCTTCTTTCATGCAGCCATTGGTCTGACTTTATTTTCCCCTTCATCATTGCTTAAATGAGACAAGTTAATAATAGAATTTTTTAATTGGGAGGAAAGTAAGAGATAAATTGATAATATAAAACTTTATTTAGGAGTTAAAATAGGAAAGAAACTATTGATACGAAACTTTAGGGAATAAAAATAGAGGAAATGAATAATATAAAAAAATTATAGAGTAGAAAAAAGATGATAAAAATTTTTGGAGGAAAATAAAATTGGGGAAAATGATTAGGTAGTTCAGGGAAAGGAAGAAAGTTAGGTAATTTAAATGAAAAAATAAAAAAAAGTTAGGTAGTGTCTTTCATACTGTTCGGCGAAGAATCATAAATATTGTTAGGTGGCATTTTTGGAAAAGAGGTAATGTTAAGTACTGTTTAACAAAGAATCTGTGGTTTAATACTTAAATGATAAATTATTTGCAAGAAGGGTGTATTTTTCGTTTATACTCCAGTTTACACTTGTGCACCTCCCTTCCAATAAATTGGGTGTAAACCTAA
>JAGPOY010003917.1:0-12576 GCA_018983105.1 Silene uniflora | reverse complement strand
AAATGTTAGCGATGCAACCTAGGTGTATGCGATGACCTTCTAGTGTATGATCTAGCGATCTAGTTTATGCAATGGAGACACGTTGTGACCTTTATATATTGTGAATGCAATGTCTATCAATGTGTCGTGAGAATGATTGCGTTTGAGTGCGCGTGTTGCGCGCATCAACCGTTTGCATCCTGCCATTTCAGGCGTAACTTTGTTTCTTTTGATCGTGCGTGCACTGTTTCGCTGTTTTGTGGCCGGCTTCGTTTGATTGGAGGCGCTGAGATTTATTTGCCCGCTCTGTTCAGAGGAGCCCCGCTTACGTGGGTGCTAAGTTGCTTCTGGAGGCTGGTTCGTCCTTATCTTGCGTACTTAGCCACTAATCCACGTTTCTCTGTAGAAATACAAATTCCACCAAGTTATTTGTGAAAGTTCAAAGAATGGTAATTAAAAATTAGATAAAATTGGAGTAAGGTAACAATAAAGTTGAGTAAAGACCGAGTGGGAGATGGCAATTAAAGACTGAATAAAAATAAAAATTTGAATGAATATAGCAATTAACAATTGGATAACAAATCAAGGCAAATAATTACAAAGGGCGAAAATTAAAACAGTTATGATGAAGTATCGCAAATAATTAGTAATACCCAAGGTTCAGAAAAATGATCGTGTTATGAAAACAGAAATTCTTTGGATGAGGACCCTGGAGCCTGATAATATTTTTTAAAAAAATAAAAAATAAAAATACTTCTCTTACAAAATATGGAACCTCGCGGAATCGTATTCGGTAGTCTAGGTACCTGGCTTCTGGCCATGCTGGTGTCTTATATGAAATACTTTTTTAGGTGCTTGATGTTCCATGATCTAGGAATCATCTCTCCTTCCATCGTCATGAGTCGATAGGCTCCGTTTACCACAATGCTTTCCACTTGGTATGGCCCCTCCCAGTTGTAGGCAAGTTTTCGTGCTCGTTGGTTCTTAGTGTTATGGAAGACCTTCCTTAAGATCAAATCCCCCACTTGCAGGGTCCTGACTTTCACATTTTTGTTGTAGCTTCTGGCCACTGTCTGCCTGTATGATGTCATTCTAATCTGGGCGCTGGTTCTGATCTCGTCTATTGTATCCAGGCTGCTTGCCATTTCTACTTGGTTCCGATCTTCCGTCATGCACCCGTACCTATGAGTAGGGACCCTGACCTCTGATGGAATGCCAAACTGGCGAATTGTTTAAGAGGCTCCTGCCCCCTGCATGACTTGCTCAGCTCTGCTGTGCAGGGCATGCAAAGCAGCCTGACTCCTGCTCGACTTTTTCCTCCTGAGCAATTTACTTTTACTTTTTTTTTTATTTATTTATTTATTTTTTTTTTTTAGGCAGGTAGCTGAGTGCCCTTGGTTCCTGCAACTACTGTTTGAGATTTTTTGTTTCAGTAGTATCATTTTATCTGCTTGCTGGAGGACTACTCGCCCTTGGATACTCTTTACTTTGGTACCTTCAGGATCCTGGCCGATTGCAACAATTTTTTTTTACTGAGCACCTGCATTAGTGTGGTATTGCAGCATTCTTACTATCGCATATCTCCTGGATCCTCAAGCTGTTTGGACTTGTGGGTGGTTTACCGACATGCGCTGCCCTCAGACCATGGATCTCTACCCTGCCAAGGACCACAATACAAAATAACTAATGACCAATTACTGAGTACCTCACCTCTTTGCTGGTGCTCAAGGAAATGTACTCCCAGAATGTTATTCTGGTAGCAGAGTAATCTGATGGATCCGCAAGTAGAGCAATCTACTAGATCTATAAGTAAGAGGACATGTCCTGCTGGAAGAGTGGCCTGTCCTAGCAGGATGGAGGAAGAGTAATTCCCGCTGCAGGAAGAGTGACATATTCTGGAGCCTCTGTGACCCCTCCCGCTGGCTAGGTCTGCTGACCGTCCTGTAAGAAATTTGTTGCTAGGGTTGACCGTTGGCGTAGCCAACGGCCCTCCGACGCTCAAGTCAGTAATTACTTGAAGTATAAAGAAACTGATGAAATTATAAAGTTACAAACTACCTCAGGTGTAACATATATGCCTATAAATATGAGTCTTCTTCTAGTCGAATTGTTTCCATCGCCTTTTTTTGTACATCTTCAAATGTGATGCACGGATATTTGGTCAGCTCCTTGTAGAGGTATGAATCCTTTCTAGATGTATGATATATGATCTGCATCATAGATTACTCTCCTAGGTCCTGGATCCTCCTCCAGCATTATAGCCCCAAGTGCACATCTTTGAACCTCCTCGAAGGTCTTGCTGGGATTCCTGGTCAGCTCCTGATACAACATATCTGAGTCTGGGTGAAGCCCGTGGCGGAAGGCTTGAATGGCGGTAGTTACATCGCATCCTGGAATGGACACCTTCTCCCTATTGAACCGGTTCAGATAATCTCGTACAGTTTCCCCAGCCTCCTGAACTATTCGGTAGAGGTCGCTGGACTGCTTCTCTGGCTTCCTGCTGCTGGCGAACTGCTGGTGGAACGCGTTCACTAGATCGACGAAGCTTGATATACTTTTGTTGGGTAGGCTGACGAACCACTGCAAGGCTGCTCCGGACAGTGTTGATCCAAATCCCTTGCACATGCATACCTCCTTCAAGGGCCCTGTTGCCGTTATCACCATCATCTTTTTCTTGTAGTGGTTGACATGATCGATCGGATCTGAGGTCCCATCATAGAGTGTCATGGCTGGTGGTGCGCATCCTTTGGGGATGCTGGTTAGAGCTATGTCATCCACGAAGGGGGAATCTGCGTAGCTGTCTCGTGAGGCTTTATCCAAGTGACGTGCTACGCCTGGTATCTTGTATATAAGGTCCCTCAATTCCTGGTACTGTTGTTCCAACGAGCTACCTGCTCCTACAAGAGGGTTAGAAAGAGGCGGAAGGAAACCAGAAGGTGTTTGCTGGGTTTGCCTCGTCGAGGGTGTTGTATTGACAATGGACCATGGTTGCCATCCTGATGCCTGTTGAGGGGGAGTTCCTCCTATCCAGGCTCCTCCGGAGAAATGGGTGTTTGCTGGGTTTGCCACGTTAGTGCTGGATCATGGGTGCCATCCTAGCGCCTGATGAAAGAGAGTTCCTCCTGTCCAGGCTCCTCCAGAGAAATCACCGTTTGACAGATTCGTCGTGCTGGTGTAAGATCCTGGATGCCAACCTACCGTCCGCTGAACGGGTGTTCCTGCAAAGGATTGCAAGTTTGTCCCGGGCAAACCAATATACAAAGTATTACCTGGTGTAGTGGTGCCTGTCGTAGACTAGATGGCTGATCAAATGACAGGGACCCTAGTCCACTAGGCTCGATGACTCCTCTGGATGATACTCCTTCAAGATCCAATCTGGTGACAGACTCTGGTGGAACCTGCAGAAATGATCTTTCGCTGAAGGCCTGGTTCCTTACTTCAGGAGGTGGCGGCAACGGGTTAGGCGCTACTCTAGTCTGGGCCAATGTTGCAATCTGGTCCCTGAGATCCTGGTTATCCCTCCTCAAGCTTTCCACGGCCTGGCGCACGGTGTCCATTCCTTCAATCATCACCTGCATTGGATCTAGCGAGGAGGCTCATGATTTCCTGAATGTTCCTCCAGATGACCCTTCCTGAACCTGGGTCCTGACCACGGTTCCACTCCTGCTGGGACTGCTCTCCTTGCTGGACTTTGTCAGGCTGGACGCATCAGACGCCTTAGGAACCTGCGGATGTTTGGAAGATGGCGGCACAATCCTAGGAGACACGCTGACAGGAGCCATCTGGCTGGTTATTAAAGGTTGGGTTGACACTCCCTGGGTGCTGGACGGATTCTGACTGGCTCCAGACATGGCGACGAACGAATGACGTGACTATAGAAAATGATCACTATGCCCCACGGTGGGCGCCAAATTGTTTTGGTAAAAAATTACCGAATTATCGATTTAAATTGTGGGTCAAAGCGATCGATCTATAGTCACGAGCGAATAAAAATAAACGATGCAAACGAATGTAAATAACAAATAAAAAGATTGACACACGGAGATTTGGTGACGCGGAAAACCCAATGTGGGAACAACCGCGGGGGGAGTCGGTATCCCTCCAAGTATGCACTATAATTCTTTAGGAGATATTTCGGTGGAACTACAAAAGGAAAGCTAGAAAATAAAGCTCTTTAGGAATGTTCTCTGCTGGATCCTCTGTCGTAACCTAGGTAGCACGGACACTCCTCCTAATTAGCCGTACCGTGTCGGACACCGTGTCCGACACTCGGACACCCGACACTCGTCGGACACACGCTTAAACATGTTATAGGTTAGACGAGGAATAAAATGTCAAAAGATATCGATTAAAAGATCGTTTTGGGTGAGAAATGAGAATAGCTATAGTCATATGCTCAAATTTGACCTTCATTTATCTAAATTTAATATCAAATATATTACAAAACTAAAATTATACATTATTTATAACCATAAAATATATATTTTATTAAATTCAAAAGGCGTGTCCCGTGTCCTAAATTTTATGGGATGCCGTATCACGTGTCCGTGTCGTGTCCGTGTCCGTGTCCGTGTCCGTTTTGGTGCTACCTAGGTCGTAACTGCTGCAGGAGCCTCTGCCGAAACTGCTGCAGGAGCCTGAGTGTATTTTCCCGATTTCAGAGTGTTGTTGTTGTTGTTCTTGTGAAACTTATAGTAGATGTTGTGAGATAGTAAATTAATGAGGTGATTGTCGATGTGTTGGTGTATGTAAAAATGAGATGACGATAGAATGATATGTGTTTTGTTGTACGTTGTGATGCCCCCTCCTGATTTTTCTCCCTGCCCCCTGATTTCTTGCTAACCCCTTTGACCATGTCTAATACACATGTTACTTATTGTACGTAGGATATTTTTGGTATCAATATTGTGTAGTGGACCCCTCATGCATATGTCATCAATCCACTTGCCTTAACCTCCTCCACTTGATGCTTGCCATGTGGACCAATAACAAATTTGTAAAATTTCACCATAACAATATACATGATTTGTAGGCTATCACATATATCCGGATATTCAATCAATGTGCAACAAAAGTAATGGCTGCGAGTCCTCTCGTCATAAAAAAAAAATGTAAAGTATGAGTAATATAATTTGTGAGTTTGACTAAAATAAAGAAACAATATGTAGTAACTTGTTAGTGTTACTTTTAACACAAATTCTCATTTGTGACGGACACTAGCTATCCGTCACAAATGAATGACGGATACCATTTTCTCTCACAAAATACCCATCAAGGGTGAGTGGAAAAGCACATGGGGGGTGCCCACCTTGTCCCCTCTACCCATTTCCTCTCACAAAATAGCCGTCACAAGATCCGACCCGTCGCAAGCAAGACCTACTGTAATTTTAATTTCACACGCATCTCCCAAATTAAAAGAACATACTCCGTATAAACTTTCGGGATTTGATACAGCAATTTGTGGGGATGAATCTTCACAATCACACCTACTTTTTCTCCTAAAAAATATGCCTCACACATGTCTCGACTTGCGATAATTCGACAGCTGAAGTTTCTTGCGGCCACAATTTCACTTTTACAGAAAAAAATTGCAATTAACAACCTGCTTAGCTTCACCTATAGAGCTATCGCCTATCAGCCTATTCACAAATTCACATTTGTGACGGAGACTATCCGTGACAAATGAATGACGGATACCATATTCTCTCACAAAATACCCATCAAGGGTGAGTGGAGAAGCACATGGGGGGTGCCCACCTTGTCCCCTCTACCCATTTCCTCTCACAAAATACCCGTCGCAAGATCCGACCCGTCGCAAACAAGACCTACTGATAATTATTAATCGAGTTCAAGTTAATCGTGCCGGGTTTGCCGGGTCGGGTTTTGTCAGCTCTAAGCAATATTCCATCAACAAGTTAAAGCATAAATTAAAGACTAACGCAAGTAACTGATGAATTTGATTGTGAAGCAAAGAATAGAATACGCTTTATCAAAATTTGGCGATGTCGTCTTAGCTTAACGGTTAAGACGGAGGAACTGAAAACAAATAAACAATAAACGGTAGCTAGATACGAATCATCCTTTCGAAAACTTCCAATCAATCAAAGTGCTAACTAATGAAATTGTTAAGAAAACTAAAAACTTCACAACAAAATGGTGCAAAATGTAATGTATTGTATTCTCTTCTCCTACAAATCTATCTATGAGACTGTACAAAATAATGTAAAAAAAAAAGAAAAAGAAAGAGATAAAATTATCATGCACTTTGCCAAGCCATGACGCCGGTATCATTAAGACCGAACCATTTTCGGGTCAAGACCTTCATCCGGTCATCATGTACCTCACAAAACCTTTGAGCCCAACCAGGGGGTTCGACCGCTTCAGATCCAAGTCCAGGGGCTCGGTCGTTTGACATAAGGTTAAGCTTTTGCCTCCAATCGATAACATACGCAGACACTCTTCTACGGAACTTGGCTTGAAACTCGGGCCAAGCTTGATACTTATAGTGATTTACTATGGCTTTGTTCGAGTCAACTTGACTCGACCTGTAACCATCCTTAATTTTAAAATGGTGGACGACATTTAAAAGCGAGTGATCTAATGCGTCTAGTAAGACGATAGATTTGTGCCTTTGATCAACCCGTCTTCTACAGATGTACCCTTGTGTTACTCCGTCGAGTGGATGAGCCGTTAAATTGGACGGTCCAAACTCGTTACACCTAATAGTCACTTGACCAACTCGATCAACTGGATTATGAGGATCCTTAGGCAACATCGACTTTAACATGTCACCCTTAGGTCGAGGCGAGTCAAGCCACATTGGAGAAAATATAAACTCGTCCACATCCAAAAACGCGACCCAATCACAAAGTTGGCTCGAGTACAAAGCACAATGTGAAAATCCGGCCTCCTGAGCCTTCGGCCAAGCCCAATAAACCGTCCTCACATCGTATCCTTCACGATTCAATTCATCCACCACAAACCGTAAATTATCATTACTATCATTATCGTATAATATAAACCGGTCCACCCCGATATTGTTATGGTACATAACCCACTCCCTTAAAAACTTGGCCACGTTATATACCATCGTACATGCACAAATTAACGACTTGCTCTCGTTAAATTCGACCGTGCGTCGTCTGTCACGTACATACTTAACCAACGACGGAATCATCGCGACCGACCGATTATTCTCCAAAATCTCCAACGTGGCCGAAACCGGTCCGTCCCCTATTAACCCCGGACGTGGACACCGAAAAATTTCCTGTACGGACGAGGTAACCGGAACTTTAACCGCGGTTAAAACATCATCCCCAAACACGCAGATAAAATCCGAAGGCGGACGGTTAATTCCTTGACGATTATTAATTCCTTTAACAAACAAAACGACGTCGTCTTCCGTCGTAAAGGAATCATACACGATAAAATTCCACCTTAGAAGCTCTATCAATGGCGGATTAACCTCACCTAAATCTTTCTCCTCCATTAACACAAGCTGCGGTCGTAGAAACGGCAATCTACGGCGATTTCTCGCCGGAAACTCGCACTTGAACGCCGTTTCTCCCCGGAACGGTAATTCTCCGGCGAGTCGCGCCGGCGATGTCGCTTTATTCGGAAATACACACGTGTAGTTTCCGATAATTAGGGTTGGATTTTCCGATACCGCTATTACTAAAACCTCCCAATCCGGTATCAATATCGAAATTGTTTTCGGCGACGATGTCGATAACGATAACGATAGCGATACCAATGACGCTGACGGTAGCGACGGCGGAATTGACGAAATCATCGGCGGTAGATACGGTGGCGGTGGAGAAGGCGGCGGTGGAGAAGGCGGTGGTGGTGCGGCGGAGAGAGAATGTACGGCGGTGGAGAGAGAAGTAGGTTGAATTGCCGTACGGTGGAAATGATGAGAAAGGGTTCCGAATAAAACAATGGCTAATAAAATTATTAATGATATTCGAATTGATGTGTATTTTCTATACATAATTGTTTTATTGTGTTTTTTTGGTGTTATTTTTTCTAGATTATTGAAACTCATAATTGTTTGAAATACGAACTTATCTGACCAACCAAATCGAGACGGACTTTGAATAATATATGAATATTTAAATATGAAAGATTAATTTGAAGATTAAGAATTGAAGAAGATGATTATGATGATAATGGTGATTATGGTGATGGTAATGGTGGAGAAGGTGGGGAGTTTGAATTGTAGGAGGGAAGATGGGGGGTTATTATGATTTATTTTTATTTTTGCTTTGTTTTTGGAATGTTTTTAATTACCATAATAATTTAGTTTTGGGAAATTTGAATTGTATATGGTTTTAAGTATTTGATTTGTTGGGAATTTTATTTGAAGGGTGGAAAGTATTTATGGAAATATATTATATATTTATATATTCATGGGATTTGGAAATTTTTGTTGATACTTTGATGTTGATAAGAGGAATGAATAAATATGTAGAAGTTTTAGTCAAGATTATGCTTTTCATTTTTATGCATGAGATTGTGGTTATAATCTTTTCTTTGAAATTTATAAATTATAATTTATAATACTCCCTAAATGAGTTTGCCACAGGTTTAAAAAATACCAAATTACATGACAAGTAAGTTGCTTAAGAAATGCTAAAAGTTTTGTCTTTATCATCACCAATTCACCATGTGGTAGTGTTTGACCGGTTTTAAGATTTAAGACTTATTAACGATCTTGTGGTATGTGAATATGGGATCCTAAATTTCTTATATAAACACTCTTAGGAAGCATTATCTAAGAATTTTTTTGGGTAAGATGGTTTACAAAATATTTACGAAGTACTCCGTATTAAGCTTTGTTTGGTCAAACGAGCTTAAAAGGTATTTAAAAATTTAAAAGTTAACTGAAACCTGAAAATGTAGCTGAAAGTTATGAGCTGATAAACTCACTGATTATATAAAAAACATGTTTGACAAACTCTTAAAATGTTGGTTATTTTGGTAAAATGACGAAAAAAATATTTTGGCAACCTAGAATGAGATACCTGAAATCTAAAATGCTGGGCAACATTTTATTTCAGGTAGCTTATTAAACACTACAAAAAGAATAAGCCACCTGGAATTTTTGACAAAATAACTATTTTAGTCAAAACAGATATCTGAAAATATATGCCAAATAGAGCCTTAGGCCAATAGGCCCTGTTTGGTACTCAGCATATTATAATTAGCAGAAGCAGATTGGTCAAACAGATTACAAATGACAGATTTGATTAACATGTTTGACTAGTATATTACGATTAACAGATTTAGTAAAAGTGTTTGGTAATTAACAGATTTAGGTTAATAGATTGTTGTATACATGTGTAATTATAGGCAGATTCATTTTTTACAATCTACTATAGTGAATATGCTGGGTGGAGCAGCATATTGAAAAACAGTAGATTGTAGCTCAATCTACTGTTTCAATATGTCATAAACCAAACGCGCAATTTAGTAGATTATTGAGTCAAACATGTTAAAAGCCTTAAATATGCTGAAATTTTATCAATCTAGTGTTTACCAAACAACCCAATGTCATTGTTGAACCCAATTTGTAGGATTTGGTAATTTTTGGAATATGTCTATGATAAAAGTATTTTAGGAAGGAAATTGTTGGATACTCAATTACTCAGTACTCACAAATTCACAATGTATGACTTGATTTGAGGGGAGGAAAGCAATCGTTGTTGTGAAATCAAGGAAACACATATGGGACTTTGGGGGTATGAGTAAGAATTTTTTGTCCATAATTGGATACTCAAAGGAAATCAGTGGTTTGGGAATAATATCATCATACCAGGTTTGGTGCCCGGCTACGCACAAACTATCTTTATTTACTATTTAAATTTTATTTTCTATCAAATATGAGTCGCTAAATTTGGTTAATACATACATTTACAATTTATATCTTGAAATTATGATGAGAGGTAAAATTAATCAACAAATTATGAGACCCGTTCACCTCTCCCTCTGTAAATATTACTCCGTATTATTTTCGCTCCATTTCATGTTAATACTATTACGTTCACTACTTCTTTGGTTATTGTTGTTTGTTTAACTACTCATGCTATTTTTACTGTTAACCCGTTAGTTTTGTCAAACTCATATATTTAAATAAATTAATATATTAATATTTTCTTAAAATCGAATTGTTAGTTACTTTTTCATTCTCTCTCCGTTGTTCCTAATGTTACTGTCACTTCTCCCGTCGTCATTATTTTTTCTTTCACTACTCCCGTATTTATTATTGTTAATTTCATTACTTCTGTTGATGCTAGTATGACTTTCACTACTCCCGTTGCTATTAATTGTTGCTTTTATTACTGGCATGGGTGGTTTACTATCATAGTAGTTTATTATCTAGTTGTATTAGAGTTATATATTTAAATAAATCTGAAATATTATATTAGAATATTATTTAATAGCAATCATTATTATTTACTAATTAAATTAGAAATCAAATGAATTATGGAATATTATATTTTTTTGAAATCTGAATTGATTTACTTACCTTTTAATAGTTTCCAAAATATAACATATACTTATATTATATTTGTGTATTTAAATAATTAATATATTTATACTAATTAATACCATAAGTGGGACCCCTTTATTTTACGGAAACTCGCCATATTTTAGTATTATCTAAATTTATACTTTTAACCAAAACTATATAATATTTACATTGAAGTCCCTTGTTCAGGTCCATCACACAACGCTAGCGATTTAAAACTATATAGTATAATTAATTTGTATAGATTTATTTAATTACATATAAGTCCCTTGGTTTCTAGAATTAATATATAGTATTGATTGATTGATTGATTGATTTACAATTTTATGGTTAAATGTAACCACAATGGTACAATCAGTGTTATAACTTATGGTAACTTGTTTTTTTTTTATAGTGGTCACGTTTAGCTGTAAAATGGTTACAAAATCTAGTATATTATTTCAGACCAAAATGGCTCGTATGATACAAGACCAACTGTTAAATAAAATGCCCAGTATTAATAATAAAATGATAACAAATACTCCGTATTATGAAAATGACTACTTATCCAAGATTCCAAGGCTTATTTATGTCTCTTATTCCGTGTGTTTACTTGAAATAATGAGCCTTATTATTATTGGATTTTTCTAACGTATGCTCAAAGAACACATGTTAAAATGTTAATGAGAAATTGAAATATGAACTCGTAAAACCCTTATCATAATAATCTTCAAACCTGAAGCTTGAAGGGTTCGAAAAACCAAGGATCGTTTAGATTTTTCACCGGTATAAAAATATAAGGATTACGATGGAGTATTAATTAGACAACTGATGGTTAAGTATGTTTGATTAAAGAAAGGCAAATCGAAAGCAGTCAGTGCCTCCCCCATGGCTTTACGACCCAGGAGGTGTGCATTACTTAGAGCAAGTCCTAACTTACCTTTGTCATATCATATCATATCATATTTTAAGCCACAATTATTTTGAGCTACCACACTATTACAATGGTTTAGCTTGACATTTATACTCGCTTGAATAATGGAAAATGTCCAACTAAATTGCTATTTGTTCTTTTTTGTTGTGGGTCCATCTGAACTACTAGCTTAATGAAACTAGTTGCCTAAACTACGCTACGTCATTCGACTTGCTCTTATTGCGTTCCAATAAGGATAAGTTACAAGTAAACACACGTATTTGCGTATTTTTACAAATGACAACCATGTATTTCTGTTTTAACGAATAACCCTCGGACTTTATCTATACGATTATACTCCCCAATCACCACTGTATATTTGAAGCGATACTCATTTTTTATATTTTCAGACTCGTTAATGAAAACTTTAAGTGGAATACTCATATTACCCCCACTCACTTACATTCAATAAGGCCCTGTTCTTTTGGACTTAATTTCAGTTCATTTCAGTTCAGTTCAGCTCGATTCAGTTCAGTTCAGTTCAGCTCATTCAGTTCAGTTCAGTTCAGCTCTTCTGTTTACAAATTAACTCTTACCTCAGTTCAGTTCAGTTCAGCTCCAATAAGTTCAGTTCAGTTCAGTTGAGTTCAGATCCATTAAGTTCAGTTCAGTTCAGTTCAAACAGTTTCACTTTGTAACACCCCCATTTATATAGAAGCCTTGAGCCAGACATTTCCACATAAATGGGACTGTTACCATCTCGGTTTCCCGAGGTAGTGAATAACAAATTAAACACCGAAAAACATAAATGGGACTGTTACCATCTCGGTTTCCCGAGGTACTCAATTATTACAAACTTCCTTTAAATCAAATTACAAAAGAACTAACAGCGAAAAACATAAATAAAAGTGAAAGTCTTCTAAATGATGATCTATTGTTAGACCATGTTGATTGATGATGCCAAGTCCATAATTGCTTAATGTGTTTGTCCTCTTAGCTTGCCAATTGCAGATTTAAAGTCCTTCCATTCATGATCAACAATGAAGCTCAAGGATTATAATCAAGAATCAAGACGGTCTAGTCTTAGTAACATTTTGTAATATGGTCATCGAATGTGTAAATAATGTCAAGTATCTTGGAAGCCACAGTACATGTCACTGTGGCACTGTGGCTG
>JAGPOY010003916.1:0-12577 GCA_018983105.1 Silene uniflora | reverse complement strand
AATAACTAACCCTTTCCGACCTAAGGGTTGTAAGATCGAAAGCCTCGACCCTATTTCATCATGACCTCAATCAATCTACCCAATACTTGATTACATGTGTTCCACCATTTGATTACCCATATGAATCCACTCTTCCTAGTTTTCCTCCTTATTGTTTTAATCCTTGCTATTTACTTGCTTACATTAGTTTAGCTTACAAACTCCTTATAATTGTGACACTTGCATAATTGGAATAGATAAACTAAGGACCCAAAGCTCACCGTCCGTGGATCGACCTCGACTTACTCGCTATCTACTTAGTTTGTGTGTTGAGTTACAAATGTGTTTGATTGGGTGTGACGACTCGACCTCATCAAAACACCGGGTGACACTTCATCCAGGTAGGGCGCTCGAGCTTGTATGCCACTTCCCCAATCCGCTTGATCACTTGGATTGGGCCTTCATACTTTCGCACCAGCCGCTTGTCTCGTCCCCTGAGAAATCCCATATGTTCTTTATTCAACTTCACCATGACCATGTCTCCTACTTGGAAGTTAGAACTCCTTTGGTCGTCGGTTCTCATATGGCCATTTCTTCATGCGGTGACAAGGCTAACGTCGTATCACCTTAATCAAAATAACCCCAAGTTCTACTAACTAATAGCTAGCGGTAAGTCAGGTATCGTATCCACAAGGAGGCTGTAAAATCTATTTGCTAACTAAGTATGTCTCAAAGGTAACTGTGACACCCTCATTTATTGCGGAAAAGTAAACACGTAATTCTAGAATAAAATTTCATGGATATGTTTGTAATAGGTCCTTTTGGGTAAAAACCTGTAATTTTTAAAACCTGAACCTGTTATAAAGATATCCAGCTTGGAAGGTGTCTAACATACATGGTCTTAAACAAAAGTTTTATAACATAACAATCGCGAAAGTTGTAAATTTAAAATGATACAAACAATTGTATAGAGGGAGACATATGTCCCTATAATGTTTAAGACATAAGAAAAGTCCAAGAGTCTCTACAAAATAGAAATCGGATCTATGAAGGTCCCAAGGTTACTTTGCTCGCTAGCTCGTCATGTACCCCATAAATGCCTCACCATACCTGTCGATCGCATTTTATACAAATACGAAAGCCACAATCAGTGGGGAGTAACTCCGAGTTCTCCCAGCCACGAAATGTCATAATTAATATAACATGTAAACACAAGAATGTGAATATGACCAACACATAGCCTTAGCATACAAATGCTAGACCAACATGTTTTATCATGTGAGCGAACATACAATAACACATAATCCTAGCATGTGAATACTAGACCGACTCGCACTACACTATCATGTGAATCACATACACTCAGGAATCCAAACTCTATCAATCATAGCCGGCTTGTATCTCACCTTCTATAATTCATAGAATCACCAAACAAGAAAGGACAATATATCAGAGACAGGCATAAGTTCTTAGGACAGTCTATACCACAAGGTAAGGTAAACACCCTAGTCCTAAACCTACGCAGACCTAGCGACATGCGGAACTCCACCGCATCCAAGACCCATGATTGACACCACATGAGTACCCCTAAGGAGATCCACCAAAGGGTTGGCTAGTACTTAAGCTAACCACATACTTCGATAGAGAGTACGGCAGGAGGTCATATCCAAACTCGGATATAGCCACATACATCACTAAACAGTACGTCAAGAGGTCATGCCCTAACTTGGATATACACCCACCAAGCTAAGACACAAAGGCTATTAAGCTGTGAACATACACTCGTCAAAGACTATAAGGGCCTATCTATGACGATGGTCTAAAATACCAACACCACAAAAGACAAGTAGGACACCCGTTTTAAAAATAAGCGGGGCAAGGAGTCCAAACTTGCAACATAAATAGTCATACTCCAAACAAGGACCCTAGGATAACATCCTAGCATGAGAAAGGCTACAAAGTATTTATATTCAATTGATAATCCAAGAATAACCAAAATATCAATGGTAACTCAAACTTAGCTAACCATTAGTATCATAATCATGAGAACAAGCTAAAATGACAAAAAGGCAACAAGGCTCAAGTATAAGGCATCCAATTCATCCAACAACCAACATGTGAAAAGATAATCTTACCTAAAGACAAATCCTCGACCCAAGTCCCGCGACGGGTCATCGGTCAAATCGAGGCTGACCGGTTTTAAACCTAGTTTGACCAAATTTGGTCAAACTAGCCCAGCTCAGAGTCTTGGCCTATTTCAGCCCACAACACGAAATTCACCACAATATTATTTTCATGTCATTTCTAACTTTTATCATGTGAGAACTATCGTCGTAAAGAAAGATATTCCAACTTATAAAATAACCACTTCAAAATAACAAGTTTAGGACCCAACTACAACAAGGGTCAACTTCAAACGGATATAACTCAAGTTCTAGACATGATAATAAGGTGAGACCAATTGGAGGTGATAGCTTATCCTCTTACGGTTCTAACGGTAGGTCACACGCCCAAAATCGACAAGAAATGAGAGAGTTATGGCCATTTTACCGAAACTGGACAGACTTTACACGGGATTCAGCTACTATTTTTGAGACCGTCTTAAGACGAAAATTTGAGCATGAATCATGTAACATCCATCCAAATAAATTACCCACATAGTTTACCCACTTCCCCATGAACCCAAAGGTACCAACTTTCCTCAAAATGGTCAAGTAAAACTCGTATAGAAACCGTCTTAAACTAGCATGCGAATAATTACAAAATTAGAAAACTTTAATAACAACAAATCATGTGAAAGTGAAGTTAACACATTATTAATCACATAAACATCCAACAAACAACAAACACAACAACAAACACACAATATTTGTAACATTAATTCGTCGAGTAACTCGGAAAAGTTACCTTAAGCTAACAAAGACAAAATATAAACTTGAGAAAGCTTCTAAAACCGAAATTACTCTTCTTCCTTAATAATATATGAGTCTCCTAACACATCTTCAAATTCTTCACCTTTAAGAATAACAAAAACACAATTATTAAGCTTAAATTCGAAACCCTAAAAAGACAAGTCTTAAAATAAAATTGGGGGAAATGAAAAAGGAGCTTACTACTAGATGGGGAATGATGAGAGGAGTCCAAAAATATAATTTTTATGAGATTTGGTTGAGAAATGAATGATTTATGGAAGATTTAAGGTTTGTAAGGGGGATTTAAGATGAATTTTGGTGTTTTTGATGTTTGGAGGTATGAATAGAGAGAGATTGAGGAATGTAGGAAATGAAAAATGAAAGGGGAAAGAGGGAGGGGTTGGACGGTTTGGGTAGGGTGTTTGGTAGGTCAATTGTTTACGTTTTGAGGTTCGTTTCGTCGGTAATTAGAAATATTCATCGAACGCGATTTCCGAGAATATTAAAGTTTTTAAACACGTTTTTACTAAAAGTTTAAGTACTCATATGCCCTATGTCCAAACTCACACCCAACGAACTTAAGAAATGGGGAAATCCCAATTTTACGATTTTGATCGGAAATCCATTTTATTAAAGTAAAATGTTAAAATCTAGTTTAAATAACCTTTAAACATTTCTAAACCATCAAAAATAATTACATTACTTCAAAATAAAATAAAATTACATTTTATCAAATTATTATTATCTCAAATACATTAATATTAAATTAAAATAGATTAAAATATTATTTTTAAAGTATAATAAAGGTCTTTAAATTATGGGGTGTTACAGTAACAATTTGTGGGAGTTTTGTAGATTTCTATCAACTAATGATGATATAAAATAAAGACCGAATTCAAGAATATTAAAAGGTCTAGGGATCAAGTTCACTGGGTCAATTGTCCTGGGATGTAATTTCACTAACTATAAGTTCAGTCGAATTACCTAAGGTCATATGATCGATCGACTCAAATATGCCCTTTAGATCTAACTTAACATGCGGTCGCTATAATTAAGTCAGTCCATCCGATTGTCGCAGCCTATACTAGTCTTAATCCGGTCGGCAATAATTCTAGTTTATGCGATCCTAATCATGAGATTCAGGCCTAAATCAAACAATTAGAATAAGAACAACAATAAGACGGTAATTCATGCAACTTACTACTAATCAATTCATTAATCCCCTTTCATTAACCCAGATCCCTTTTCACCCTAGATTGGGAAATTAGCTACTCATACTAACGGAATTAACAATGATAATGAAAGATGAAAACCTGATGAATAATAATTAAAATGAAAAGCAAGAACAATTGAATGAGAAAAGTACTTGAATTAATTAATGAAGAACGATTAATACCGTAGCGATGTTGTAGATCCGAAAATAATAAAGTAGCAACAAAGTAGCGAGTAAACTAGGCTAAGAGTTCTGAAATTTAATAAAAGTGTAACCTAAAACTGATGTCGAATTAGGTTTTTATAATAAACTTAACAAAAAAGAATTTAGGAAATAATCCGGAAAATTCTCAGCGTCACACGAACTCGATCGAGTTCTGGGGAACTCGATCGAGTTCCCAGCTCGATCGAGTTAGTCTAAACTCGATCGAGTTCTGGATCTCTCAGCCAGCTCTCGGGAAATCTCCTAGCTTCTTCCTTGGTTTCCGTGCCATACTTCCGTTTGTCCGTCTTGCCAAATCCGCGATGCTATGTTCCATTCTTTTGCTCCATAAATGCACCGTTCCTGCATTAAACACCAAAATGCGGCAGTGTCGACATTTCTATTATAAACGGCATATAATCAATGTAATTAGCACAAAACCGTCTCAAAATACAACTAAGGGGAGGCATAGATGTATAGGAGTATATAATTATGACTCATCAAACTCCCCCAAACCAACTCTTTGCTTGTTCCCAAGCAAAGCAACACACAATACAATAAGGCAATCATACAACGGTGAAATGAGCAACTCAGAGCTAATGTAATCACACATACAAATCCCGAGCTATCCATATCTATAACAAAGTGTACCAATGAAACAAATTCAAAGGCATGGGAAATAGAAAATGCAGCTCAAGTCCCAAGGTGTTACATGATACCGTAGTAAGACAAATGCCAAATACCTTACAATCTTGTAAGACAAATTAGTTGGACTCTCGCGGTTTCACTCATGCTCTCATAAGAGGTGGATTATATGTAAGATAGAAAGAAGTAAGACACTCACTCAACTTATGAAACATGCATGCAATCGAATGTGATAGAAATTTCTCCAACTAATATGCAAACATAATAGAAATGAGTACATGTATCAAGGACAATAAAGGGCAATAATGGGTGAAAGGGTATAGAAATGGTTTGTGCCGAAACAGGTATGGATATGTGAGGCTAAGACGGTAATCGCAGCGCTAAACCAAAACCAACTCTATACAACAATAAGCATAAGTACAACCCGGCTAGAGAAATTATCTTTACTTTGACAACACATGAGAGGCACAAAATACCCTCCAAAATATTATTAGACTCTAGCAATTCCCTTCATAATCTCTTAACAAATCAAATGAAGCAATACTTATTATTTTTTCTTTTCTTTTTTCATTCTTTTTCGATTTTTTTTTTTCTCTCTTTTTTTTTTCTTGCTTCATACATTTTTTTCTACCATAAGAGATTAACGCAATTGCTAATAAAAATTCAAGCTACTACCCACATGACAATATGAATGTCCCTTTCCCAACCAAAGTAGCCGAAATAAAGACATGAAACTCAAGCAACTGCGACTATCCCGAAAAGGTAGGCAAATTCTAGGATTGTAGCTCATAGGATAAAATTAAGATTGGTTACAAGGGTTCAAACGGGTTAAACAAAAGATAATGTAAGGCCTATTTGAACGGTTAGAACCGCCTTTCCTCATGTACTCAAGTCTTATGAATGCACAAAAGTATTAAGAAATTAATTTCACATTTATGCAGTTTGATATTACACATTCTACAAGGAGAACCACACTCAAGCCTATATAACAAATGAGACCGGTTTATTGATGTTCCCGGCCTAGGAAGCTCTAAGACCTCAGAAATTAAGTGGTTTGCCAACATAATTATGTCAAATTTACTCAATAAAAGGCATGTCAAACATGGTCAAGACTTGGGTTATGAGCTTTATTTTCATGAATAACAAGTCAAACACAATGTACATGGATAACTATTATGGGTTTCAAATGTAAAAATAATGCAAGTTATCATCATTGCTACTCAATTTCACCAAACTAATCCAATAAAATAAATAACAGAACATAAAGTAAAGCACACAAGTGAAATAAATACTCCCCCAAACCTAAATATCACAGTGTCCTCAATGTGATCCTAACAGAATCACAATAAAACAATCAACAGCAGCAACCTAGAGAGGACATGACTAAAAATGGGGAAAGGGAAGTAACACACTAGATAATACAATAAAAAGAAAATACAAGAAAGATAGTACCAGCTGCATATATAAATGCTCCTCCAAACCAGCTGCAAAGTGGGAGAAAGAGTGACCAGCTGTCACTAATGTGAGGGCCTAGCCTCATCAGATCCACCAATATGAATACCAAGGCTCCCTCGACGACTCCTCTTACCACGACCTCGACCCTAGAGTCCTGGACCGTACCCTGGCTAGTCCCAGCATCAGTATCATCAAAGCCACCAACTGGCATATCCGGCCTAATAAGAGTGTAAAAAGGCCGCGGCATCAAACTCCTTGAAAGAGTTCTCCATAGCAGGAAAGAGGAGCTGGTTCATTTCAGGCTAGTAGGGAACGATGTCAACATTGCCAAAGCCTTCAGGGAATTGTAACGTAATATCATCAGCAATGGTGACAGGGCTCCCTGGAGGAGTAGGAGGATGGCGCGCTAAAGGAGACGCCTCTATAGGGACCTGAGCAGGATGAGCAGAACGCAGACGCACCGCGATAGGAGCAGCAACAGGAGCAGGAGCAGGAACAGGCCTCTTAGAAGAGGAAGGAGCATTGGGGCTCTCAGCAGCAGCCCTCTTCCTGGTGGCACTTTGGAGGATGGCTTCGAAGGGATCACGTCTAGCACCGGCTGCATGCAAGGATAGGGATCAGAAAGACATTTGTAGGAACCTCCAGCCAATCAAAAATACAATCAGGCACAAGATACTTACAAGACGACATGCTGCGAGCTGAAGCTTGAGGACTGGCAGTCGAGGAGGCGGTAAAGCTTAGGAGATATTCTGGAAATAGCCTTTCTTGCTGAGGGATGCAGTAAAATTTCTCCTTGCAAATGGCAGGGTTACCGATACGAACCAGGGGAGTAGGAGCTGCATGCAAACAAAAGAGTAAGATGGTGAGACATACAAGACCAAGACTCAACAGTGTGAGGAAGGATGCTTACTCGAGTTAGGCCTCCAGGCCTCGAAAAGACCCTCCACAGGAGGCTGAATGGAGTCTACCTTGAGGTAGAAGAACTCCTGGAACCACTTCTCATCCCTCGACTTCGAGGAGTGCTTGAAGATAGGCTCCCCATGATTACGGAGGGTATACTCGTCCCTCCCAAGCGATCGAATTTCGACCACATGAGCCAAGTCTCCCAAGGAGATCCTGGCCCCAGTCTTCTCGCTCACAGCGAGAGCAAACAGAAGCACACGCCACACATTGGCGGAGAGTTGGACCATGACAAAATTATTGGTATAAAGAAAGTCAAGAACTAAACGAGGAAAAGGGAATCGGAGACCATACTTAAACGGGTAAAGGTATACACAAACCCAGCCCCTTCGACGGACATCGGCTCTCTGACCCGGGCGGGAATGACGATCTCCACGTCATCCCCGAGAGCAAGCAGCGCTTTAATCCGAGGAATATCGGCATGAGTAAGGGTGTAATCGCAGTTGTGAGGGTCGACGAAGAGACAACGAGAGATGAATTGATCGCCCGTCGCTAAATCGTGAACGGAAGAAAACGAAGTCTGACCCGATTTATCCATACTCTAAGGAGAAAGAAGAGGGTGATTACCTGGAACAAGGCGCGATGGTGGTGCTCTGAACAGTAGAAGACCAGGGAAGAAGAAGGAGAGAAGAATTGGAAAGTTGGAAAGTGGTTGGGATATTGATGATTGAGGAGTTGAGGGGTATTAATAGACGGAGGATACCGAGGGGGAGGAAACCAAGAAAGTGGGACAATGTGTGTAGAAGAAGGAAAGAAAAGACTGCGCAAGATTTGGAAACTGATAATTTCCCGCTCAATTGACAAGGACGGATCTCGCGCGAAATTATGGGGCAAACTGTTTGGGTATAGTTTGTATATGCGACCCAATAAGGCATGGCCCAACAGATAGGAGGAAAGAAGCACTTAGTCTCGTTAGGCCGTGCTGGGCCGCTTAAAGGAAAAGGGCCAACGCCCAGGTTAAGGAGGAAGGACGAATAAAGCTGCAAGATGAGCGAGAAGGATCAGGCGCCTAAGGCCCAGGAAGCAGCGAGAAGCCCATAGAGGGCACGGCATTGGAGGAGGAGGCGCCATAAGAAGACATGGAGGGAAAGCCATCTAACCCTACTAGGGTTCGACTCCTATATAAAGGGCGAGGAGGATTCATGTACGATTCATTCAATTCCATACGCATACACACTCGAAACCCTAGCAATTGTACTAGCAATAACTAAGCCTCTCGCTCATTGTACTCGTCCCCATTAAAAGCTAGTGCAATCCTTGGAAGGTACCGTCCTTCCCGCGGTCGTTTCCCACATCGAGTTTTCCGCGTCACCAAAGGCCTCGTGTTATTTACTATTTCGTGTTCTTTACGTATTATCGCACATCGAATAACGCATAAAACCTCTTTGACCTAAATCACTAAAAATAACCAAAACATCTACCTTGACCTAAATTACGAAAAATATCACAAACAGTTTGGCACCCACCGTGGGGCATAGTGGTCGACAACGTTATTCACCCAATTTCGCAATGGAAAAAGACATTCAAACCTCTACGGTACCAACCTCTATGGTACCAATCTCAACGGTACCCATCTCAACAGCGTCTGGATCTGGGGGAACCCAGGTCGGCACCAGGAAAGGAGCGACGATGACGTCCGGGGAAAAGGACGCTCAAATCGTTACCCCCACACCGCAACAACAGAAGACCTCTCCGAGCACTGTTCAGCTCTTGCTCGAAAACCTGCAGGAACTAAAGAAGTCAATGGACGATATGCGCCAGCAGCAGAAGCTAGCAGAAGATAGAGCAACAAAGAGAGACAGGAACATCCGGGCAGAACTGGACCTCGTCAAACAGCGATTTCCTACAGCAGCAGACAAAGGGAAGAGCCTCGCTCCAGCAGATGACGAGGCCCAAATGAGGACTATTCCATCTGAGATAGTGACCAGGCTGGATCTGACTGAAGACGCAAGAGTAACCCCCCAAGGGTTAGGATATCTCAGCGACTGGCGTCCTGCGAGCAGCATGGAACAGGCGTCAGGTAACATCGTTGCTACTCATCCTATTACACCTAACCCTGTTTCTAGTGCAGGACAATCATTTCAGGCCGCCAGCGAGCCATCTAGGACACAGGAACAATGGATCCCCCGGATGATGACAGCAGCCAGCCCGTATGGCAGGTACCAGAACATAGGGGCACAGTCCATAGGAGGCAGCGGCCAGGAGAGGCAGCAAGCAAACAACATAGCCAAACAGCGCTACTTGGAGCTGCTAGAGATGATAAGTAGGGTCCCAGGGATGCCACCAACACTCGAGAATGCTACACCTGATAGCTACGCGGATTCTCCCTTCACAGACGCCATATCTATCGTCACCATGCCAAAAGGATTCTCGATTCCGAGCATGACACTCTTTGACGGAAAATCTGACCCGCATGATCATGTGAGCCATTACAAGCAGAAGATGATGACGGTAGCGGCAGTATGTGTAAAGGGTTCGGGTCCACTTTGTCTGGGCCGGCATTAAGATGGTTCAAAGGGCTCCCCAACAGGTCGATTGCTACGTTTGCGGACTTAGTGAACGCGTTCACGTTGTAATTCGTAAGCAACGCTAAGACGCAGAGGCACGCAGGAGACCTGTACAGGCTGGTTCAGGGCCCAGATGAGACTATCACTGATTACACGGTCAGGTTCCTCAACGAGAAGGTGGAGGTGCGAGATTGTGACGCCGCCACTGCGATAGAGGCATACATGAGGGGCCTCCACCACGATACCAAGCTCTACGAGGAACTAACCATGAATCCAGCTCCAAACTTTGCTACGGTCCAGCAGTACGCCAAAGGAGCAATCAGATTGGAAGAAGATTTGGAGGCAAGAGCTAAGTTAGAAGCATCACGATCAGCAACACCACAGAAGGATGAAAAGTCTCACAGGAAGCAACAATCAGAAAAGAAGGATAACAGATTCTCGCCATACGCGCGAGGCATCAACAGGATAGACAACCGTGAAGAAATGCAGCAGTTACCAGCTGTAACCGAGTATGGCTTCACAGTCGGGCTAGCAAGACTGCTAAAAGCCCTGAGGGATATGAAGGACACCGTGAGGTGGCCAAAACAACCAGTAGAACCACAGTTCTGGAGGAAAGATAGCAAGAAGAAGTGTGAGTTCCATCTGTACATCGGGCACTACACAGAAGACTGCTTCGTCTTGAGAAGGGAAGTCAAACGACTGTACGATGATGGTTTGCTGAACCACCTATTACCACGTGGGGGCAAGCAGGAGAAGGTGGACTCCAACAGGCAGTCCAAGCCAACTCCCCCAGCTGGAAACATGAAGATTATCAACGTGATAACAGGCGGTTCAGAGTTGAGCGGCCTGACATATTCTGCAGCCAAGAGGCACGCCACTCAGTCCAGAAGCGACAAGCCTGCGACATCCTATAGAATAGAGCATAGTGATTTACCACCAGTTACCTTTGACGAGGTAGACCTTCAGGACAGTCAGGAGCACCATGATGCTCTCATCATCACCCTGACAATGGCCAATTTCACAGTTAAAAGAATCCTGGTCGATACAGGAAGCTCGGTTAATCTAATCATGCTCACAACGCTAAAAAACATGGGATTCAGTGAGCAGGATCTGCAAAAGAAATCTATCCCGGTTGTCGAATTCAGTGGGGAGACAGCTAACTCACTGGGAGAAATCACTATTTCCACCTGTGCTCAAGGCGTAAGCAAGCAAGTGAACTACCTTGTCATTGATGGACCATCCACCTACAACGTCATCCTTGGAAGGCCATGGCTGGCTGCATCTGATGAAAGTAGTCCCTTCAACTTACCATCAGTGTGTGAAATTCCCTGCACCTTGGGGAGTAGAAGAAATACGAGGAGATCAGGAAGAAGCCAGAAATTGCTACTAGAAGGCACTCAAGTGCACGGCAACCCCGCCAGCATAGCAATTACAGAAAATGCCTGTCCAGGACGAATACGTTGAGCCTCCAACCGAGAATCTAGATCAAATCAACCTGGACAAGCTACACCCAGAAAGAACAGTGCTAGTGGGAGCCGAATGTACGGGCGACATTAGAGAACGATTGGTCAAACTCCTGCGAGATAACATGGATTGCTTCGCTTGGCCCCATGACGTTATGGTGGGGATAGACCCATCCATCATCACCCATAAACTAAGCTTGAGCCTAGGGTGCAAACCTATCCAGCAAAGAAGGAGGAAGTTCGCAGCAGAAAGAAACACAGTGATCAACCAAGAAGTAGATAACCTGCTAGCAGCCGACAAAATTCGAGAAGTGAAATACCCAGAATGGTTGTCCAATGTTGTGGTGGTGCCTAAGAAGAACGGAAAATGGAGGGTATGTGTGGACTTTACTGACCTCAACAAGGCATGTCCCAAGGATCCTTTCCCTCGTGTTATTTACTATTTCGTGTTCTTTACGTATTATCGCACATCGAATAACGCATAAGACCTCTTTAACCTAAATCACTAAAAATAACCAAAACACCTACCTTGACCTAAATTACGAAAAATATCTCAAACAGTTTGGCGCCCACCGTGGGGCATAGTGGTCGTCAACGTTATTCACCCAATTTCGCAATGGAAAAAGACATTCAAACCTCTACGGTACCAACCTCTATGGTACCAATCTCAACGGTACCCATCTCAACAGCGTCTGGATCTGGGGGAACCCAGGCCGGCACCAGGAAAGGAGCGACGATGACGTCCGGGGAAAAGGACGCTCAAATCGTTACCCCCACACCGTAACAACAGAAGACCTCTCCGAGCACTGTTCAGCTCTTGCTCGAAAACCTGCAGGAACTAAAGAAGTCAATGGACGATATGCGCCAGCAGCAGAAGCTAGCAGAAGATAGAGCAACAAAGAGAGACAGGAACATCCGGGCAGAACTGGACCTCGTCAAACAGCGATTTCCTACAGCAGCAGACAAAGGGAAGAGCCTCGCTCCAGCAGATGACGGGGCCCAAATGAGGACTATTCCGTCTGAGATAGTGACCAGGCTGGATCTGACTGAAGACGCAAGAGTAACCCCCCAAGGGTTAGGATATCTCAGCGACTGGCGTCCTGCGAGCAGCATGGAACAGGCGTCAGGTAACATCGTTGCTACTCATCCTATTACACCTAACCCTGTTTCTAGTGCAGGACAATCATTTCAGGCCGCCAGCGAGCCATCTAGGACACAGGAACAATGGATCCCCCAGATGAT
>JAGPOY010003915.1:0-12578 GCA_018983105.1 Silene uniflora | reverse complement strand
TGTGTTGTTGTTTTCTTTAATTTTGACTTGTGGGTGATAGTAGAGTATAATATGGAAGAGTGTCGTACATGTAATAACCCAAATATTAAGCGGTTTCTAACTTGCTTTTACTTCTTGTCAATTAATTTTCTAATTTCACTATGTTTTATTATTTGGAAAAAACGTGTTTTAGGTATTAGCCCTAATTAGTCAGTATATAAATATAAAAGCCTTTTGATCACTTCTTCTTCCTACGCCATTCAGCCGTCATTAGCAAAACAATTCATAATAATTATTATTGATCTTTGTGCTCACCTTCAAATTCAATCTCCCTTGCAATTGAACAAAGAAGCTACATCCTTAATTGTGGTTCTTAAGTGTACTTAGCTATAGTTGCGCCCTGTGCGTTGGGATTGGTCATCACAATTCCTTGATCGGAATTTTCAGTAGTTTCGTTTTATTATGGATCATCACTTGGAGCAATTTCGTAATTCGTTTTAAGGTAATACGATTCTACCGTCCCAAATACTATTACTATGGTTTGAGGTTGTATGATTATGTGTTATTTGAGATGAATTTACTGTAACACCCCCATATACCAAGGCCCCTTACTAGGGATTGCCCCAGCATATAAGGATGCTACCATCTCGGTTGTCCGAGGTAGTGAACATCATAAAGTAAACAATCCGGGACAATTTATTAGAAATGTAAATAACGTTAAGGTTTACATCAAAACTTGTCTCAAACTGACAAACTGAAACATCTGTCTAAAACAACTGAAAACAAACTAAACTACTGGCGGAAGCTATAACTGTCGAACTAGACTTGGCTGTGTCCCCTCCATCCGACTCCATCAACAAAGATACCTGCTTCAATCTGCTCACCACCCCCGATGGATCACAGCAGGTCAAAAGATAACATAAACGGGGTCAGCAACCGGTACCAATATAATTCATTGCAACATACATAATATTAACAGCGGAAGTCAATCATAAATACATCATCCCTTTCAGCCAGGTCCCATCGCAACAGGTACCCAAAGTCAGCCAGTGACACAGCCTCGTCACCGCAGCCACTCATCGCAACAACTGATAACCATAGGTTCATTAATGTGCACATCCTCCTGGTGATGGGAGTCACCAGGAGCGATCGAAGGGCGTGGACCATCCGCCAATGGTCTCTCTCAGCCGGAACAGTTATTCAGCCGTAACCATCATGCAATATAAACAATACTTTTAATCATGCTATCTCATTAATCATGCAATAATCTCAGCAGTTAATCCATACAATATAAATACAACCGAATTACTGAGTAGGAAATCCTATCTGATTAGCAAATCCGCAAATATCAACAAATACAACTGGCTAGAAGGGCTCCTCTACGAACTCGCAGCCTAGAACAATCAATTAATCAATCAAACTATGCCCTAATAGCGTTTCACAAGAACTACTATCGATTTAATGATAACTATAACATCAAAGGTTTAGATCTAGCAAAACTTACGAATTAAAGATGACGAAAGGCGAAGACCTGGATTGTTCTTGACTCCGAAGTGATTAGGAATGGCTTCTAGGGTTTTTGTGAAGTTAAAAGATGTAAAACTGTAATTGAAGACTTACCGTTTCCTTTTATATAAATTAACCATTCCTAATTACTTTTAAGTCGGTTCGCCAGCCCGTCAGGTATACTCGGCCGAGTACAAACACTACTTGGCCGAGTACTCAATACTCGGCCGAGTGCTCCTGTACTCAGCCGAGTACTCACTCGGCAGACCACTGCCTCAAAACCCATATTGTCTACTCAGCCGAGTAGACACTATTCGGCCGAGTAGACCCTTAAGTAATACGGGGTATTACAATCTCCCCTACTTAGAAATGAACTTCGTCCCCGAAGTTCAACTCATACCCGTAGCAAAGGAAACTCGATGTTAATCAACTGAAAACTTAATAAAACGACATAAAACTATCCTATTAACCCGTATAAACATGATGCGGTCTCGCCTACCCCCCTTAAAAGAAAATGGTTATGTCCTCGTAACCAAACATACCTCGTCCAAAAGATGTGGGTACTTCTCACGCATTGCTGGCTCAGCTTCCCATGTAGCTTCTTCCATGTCATGGTTAGACCACAACACTTTTACAATGATAGTTTCCCCATTCCTTGTCTTTCGCACCTTACGGTCCAAAATCTTAACCGGTAATTCCTCATAGGTCAGGGTGTGATCTAGCTCGATAGCTTCATGTTCCAACACATGCGATGCATCAGGAGAATATTGTCGCAGCTGCGATACGTGAAACACGTTATGCACCCTATCAAGTGCGACTGGCAAGGCAAGTCGATAATCTGCCTCGCCAATTCGATCCAACACATTATACGGTCCAATATATTTCAGACTTAGCTTTCCGCGTTTACCAAATCACATCACACCTCTCATCGGCGAAACCTTAAGCAAAACCTTGTCACCTGACTGAAATTCCACGTGTCTGCGCTTTGGGTCTGCATAACTCTTTTGTCGGTCCTGAGCTGCTTTCATCTTTTGCCGAATTATCTTAATGTGTTCTACCATATCTTGCACCAACTGCGGTCCTAAAACCACAGCTTCAGCACTGTCGTCCCAGCACACTGGACTACGACACTTCCTCCCATATAAAGCTTCAAATGGTGCCATACCTATACTCGTGTGATAGCTATTATTGTATGAAAACTCAATTAAATCGAGTCGGTCTTCCCAGGCTCCACAAAATTCCATCACACAAGCTCTCAACATGTCCTCCAGAGTCTTTATGGTCCTCTCAGTCTGACCGTCTGTCGCAGGATGAAATGATGTGCTCATCTTCAAGGTTGTACCCATCAATTCCTGCAACTCTTGCCAAAATTTCGATATAAACCTTGCATCTCTGTCTGACACAATATCCTTTGGCACTCCATGAAGTCGTACCACATTCTTCCTGTAACCATTAGCCAACTGAACTTTGCTCCAAGTATTTGTCATTGGAATAAAGTGAGCTGACTTCGTCAGTCGGTCCAATATTACCCAAATCATGTTGGTACCCTGCGGCGTTCTCGGTAATCCCACGATAAAATCCATGGATACAGATTCCCATTTCCATTCAGGTACGTCAAGTGATTGCACTAGTCCTTGCGGTCTTCTTTGTTAACCCTTTACTCGCTGGCAGGTCAAACACTTAGCCACAAACTCCGCAATCTCCTTTTTCATTCCTGGCCACCAAAATGTCTTCTTCAAGTCTCGGTATAATTTGTCACCACCCGGATGTACTGAATAAGGAGTACAATGAGCTTCAGTCATAATCATTTTCCTCATCTCAGCATCATCAGGCACATACCATCGTCCATCGAAACGAAGGCTTCCATCGTCATGAAGGGTGAATCTTGACTTCTCTGCATCTCCCAACGTTTCTTTCCATTCTATGATCTTGGGATCAACCAACTGCTTCTCCCGAATATCGCTGTACAGTTCCGGTTCAACTGTCAAGTTACCAGTGGCATCACCTTTTCGGATCATATGGATCCCCATTTTCCTTACCTTATCCCTTAGCTGCATCAAAGACAACTGTGTGTACAAAGAATGTACACTCTTTCTGCTCAGCGCGTCAGCCACCACATTTTCCTTACCTCCTTTGCCTCATATTCAGCTCCTTTTGGGTGTAGATGTATTTCAAACTCTTGTGATCTGAAAACACCTTGAATGTTGCCCCATAGAGGTAATGTCTCCAGATTTTGAGAGCAAAAACCACAGCACCCAAATCCAGATCATTCGTCAGATAGTTCTCTTCATAAGGCTTCAACTGTCTCGAGGCATAAGCTATCACCTTCCCATTCTACATCAAAACACATCCCAAACCTTTCTTCGAAGCATTTGTGTACACCTCACAATTCTCACTCCCTTTAGGCAATGCTAGGACAGGAGCTGTAGTCAAGCGTTCCTTTAAGGTCTGAAATGACGTTTCACAACTCTCATCCCAACAAAATCTTGTATCTTTCCTCATCAATGCCGTCAACGGTCTTGCGATTGCTGAAAAATCCTTTACAAATCTTCGATAATAGCCTGCCAAACCCAAGAAACTCCGAATTTTTGCCACATTTTTCGGTGCTTCCCAGTTCGACACTATCGAAATCTTACTTGGATCAACTGAAACACCTTCCTTCGAAATAATGTGTCCCAGAAAATCTACCTTGTCCAACCAGAATTCACACTTACTCAACTTAGCAGAAAGGTTGTTGTCGCGCAACTTATGTAACCCCAACCTCAGATGCTCTTCATGTTCCTCCTTAGTCTTAGAATAGACCAAAATGTCATCGATGAACACTACGACAAACTGGTCTAAGAATTTGCTGAAAATCCGGTTCATTAGATCCATAAACACTGCCGGTGCATTAGTCAGCACGAAAGGCATCACTACATATTCATAGTGCCCATACCTTGATCTGAAAGCTGTCTTCGGCACATCTTCATCACTAATTCTCAGCTGATGGTATCCCGATCTTAGGTGAATCTTTGAAAACACTCCAGCTCTACTTACCTGATCGAACAAGTCATCTATTCTTGGTAATGGATACTTATTCTTCACAGTTACATGGTTCAATTCTCGATAATCGATGCACAACCTCATGCTTCGATCTTTCTTCTTGACGAACAGGATTGGTGCTCCCCAAGGCGATACACTTGGTCTAATGTATCCCTTCTGCAGCAAATCTTCCAGTTGCTTCTTCAATTTTTACTGCACTCAGGCGCCATACGGTATGGAGCCTTGGAAATCGGCCCGGTCCCAGGCTTCAGGTCAATTGTGAAGTCGATATCCCTCTTCGGTGTTAACCCCGGTATCTCTTCAGGAAAGACATCCACAAATTCACTCACGACTGGTATTTTCGATGCTACTAACTCCTCGGATCGGTTATCCCAAACGTGGCAAAGTATGATCGGACATCCTTCCGTAAATAAGACTTCTGGGTCATTGCTGCAATCAACTTGAACTTGGGTTTGACTACAAACCCACGGTAAGATACACTTCTCCCCTTAGGTCCTCTTAATGTCACCTTCTTCTGATGGCAATCTATCATGGCTTTATGTCTACCCAACCAATCCATCCCGACAATAACCTCAAATCCATCTAAGGGAAACTCTAGCAAGTCAACAGGGAAGTTTGTCTCTCATATGTACATGGATATGTCTTTATACTTCTTATTACATGACACTGACTCCCCCGATGGTATGAAAACATTGTCAGACACTAGTTCATGTTCCCCTAACTTCATATTTTCGGCATGACTCTTAAATATAAACGAATGGGTCGCCCCCGAATCAAAGAAAACAAAAGACGGGGTATTATGAATGGAAAATGTACCAGTAACTACTTGCGCGCCGTCCTCAGCTGCCTACTTCTCCATCATGAATAGTTTACCACTACTCTTAGCTGGACCCCCTCCTTCCACTGTAGTTGCTTGCAGTGTAAACAAGGGGGACTGATCAGAAATGTGAAAATTCTGACAATCTGACAACCCTGATACTAAGACAATGCAATAAACTTCAAGGCTCGACTAAAAATAGCAAATGATTTTTAAAAATCATGAAATTTGGTGACAAATTAGATTAATATGGGATCTAATACTGTGCCAATTTTCAAGATTTTAGAAGGCCTCTAAGTATTTTAAATAAATTCACAAACAGACTCAGACAGCAACAATTCTGACAATTATGCTGTAACTTGGAACTTTGCTCTTTAGTGACTGTAACAAGGGGATATAATCAACATAAAAGACAATAAGCACGGCACAAGAGACTCCTAAGTTAATTTGGGGTGTAAAACTGACTCAACTCAACCAAAGCACAGAACTTTGAATCAATTCAACAAACAATGAGAACCTGAACTATCAAGCAAAGCACAGATTAGTTCAGACACTCACCACAGATCCTTAATCAACCTCTAAGCAATGCACAAGAGATTATTATGTCTGACTTATAACTAAGACTCAGCTAGGTTATGAAGATTTTGAAATTTGAGAGAAAATCTCAGGTTTTTTCATTAATCAAGTCTGAGTAAAACAGACTAAGGCAAGGTCCTTATATAGGCCTGCTTTTGGGTTGGTTTAGTTCATAAGAAAACCTAAACATTACATCCAAGGGCCAGGATTACTTCTAGGAATTACATAAAACAGAAGTAAATATATTACAAACTGGTACAAGAAGAATTGAATGCAAACTGAGCAAAAACAAAAGCATTGCAGGCTTGAAAGGGACAGGTAGCTGTTGGCCTTGGCTGGTTGTGTTGCCTCGAGCTGTGGCTTGGACTCTAGTCTCTAGGTGTTATCTGAAACAAGGTCAATCCATGCTCAAGGTCTTATGCAAGGGCCTCCTCTTTGCTTGGCCAGAAATGGCAATTTACAAAACATAAAGCAACCTTGTCTTCTTCTGCAACTTGGCTCAGTTTGAAAATCTTTGAATGCACTCTTGTGTGGACTTTGGTTGGCTCCTTGGTGACCTAGCTTGGCTTAGAAAAATAGTGATTCAGCTGGCCTTGGTGGAAGCTGGTCCTTGGCCTGAGATTGGCTTGGGTGACCTGGCTTTCCTAAGCTGAAATGCTTGCTGGCCTGATCATTGCTGCAAGAAGCTAGGCTGTGGCCTGATTTGGCTTGGTCATGGCCTGGCTTGGCTTGATCAGTGCTTGGCTTGGCCTAGCTAATGCCTTCAGAAGTGAGGCCATGACTGGTCATGACCAAGTTGTGGCCTCCCTCGTCTAGGCCATCACTGGAAATGGCTTGGCCTTGTCTAGGAGCTCCTACTGCAACCCCCCCTTCTTGAAAAGGGCTTGACCTCAAGCCTGGCTCCTCTTTAGTATCAGAATCCTCATAATAGAGACTCAAATCTCCCACATTAAAGGTTTCATGGACTCCATACTCCCCTGGCAGATCCACCTTATAGGCATTTGGACTAATCTTTTCAAGGATTTCAAATGGACCATCAGCCCTTGGCATTAACTTGCTCTTCCTTCTTGCAGGGAACCTTTCCTTCCTTAGGTGTAACCACACCAGATCACCCACCTCAAACTCCTTCTTCTTCCTCTGAGTGGACTTAGCTTGCCTGGCATACTGCTCATTAGCTTTCTCAATCTGTTTCTTGACACTGTCATGCAACTTCAGCATCTGCTCAGCCCTTTTCTTTGCATCCCAGTTCATTTCTTCCTTTGACATAGGTGACAGATCAACTGGAATTAATGGATTCACCCCATATACAACCTCAAAGGGACTGTGGCCTATGGCAGTTGATGGTGCTCTGTTGAAAGCAAATTCAGCCTGAGCCAACTTTACATCCCAGTCCTTTAGTGACTTTCTAACAATGCATCTCAGAATCCTCCCAAGGGTCTTGTTTGTGACCTCGGTCTGACCATCTTTCTGTGGGTGGTGTGCAGTACTAAACAACAGCTTAGTTCCCAATAACATCCACAGGGTTTTCCAGAAGTAGCTCATGAATTTAGTGTCCCTGTCAGACACTATGGTTTTTGGAATCCCATGCAGTCTCACCACCTCCTTGAAATAGAGCTCAGCAACTCCTGCAGCATCTTCTGTCTTAGTGCAGGCTATAAAATGAGCCATCTTACTGAACCTATCCACAACAACCATTACAGAATCCTTTCCTCTTTGTTTCCTTGGCAGAGCAACAATGAAATCCATGCTCACATCTTCCCAAGGCCTGCTTGGAACTGGTAAATGTGTGTATGGCCCTTTCTGAAATGAGCTCTTGGCCATCTGACATGTTGAGCACCTTCTGAGGATCACTTGGACATCTCCCATCATCCTTGGCCAAAAGACCTGATCCTGCAGTATTTCCAAGGTCTTTTGGACCCCAAAGTGACCTCCCATTCCCCCTAAATGAACTTCTTTGATCAACAGATTTCTGTATGACCCTCTTGGAATGCAGAGCTTATTCCCATGGAATAAGAATCCATCTTGCAGTACATATTTCCTACCTGGTGTTGCTTTTCCTTCCTTTAGTAGGATCCATTCCTCAGAGAAATCAGGATCCTCTTGATACATTTTTTTCATGAACTCAAACCCTAGAACTTTGCTTTCCATGACAGTCAACATGGAATGTCTCCTTGACAGTGCATCAACAACAACATTAAGCTTCCCTTCCTTGTACTTACTAGAAAATGTAAATGAATGTAAGTACTCAACCCATTTAGCATGTCTGTGGTTCAATTTATGCTGGCTGCTAATGAACTTCAATGCCTCATGATCTGAGTACAGGACAAATGGCTTTGGCTTTAGATAGTGACTCCAGTGCATCACTGATCTCACTATGGCATAAAATTCCTTATCATAAGTAGAATATTTCAGTTTTGCACCAATTAGCTTCTCACTGAAATAAGTCACTGGCCTTTGTTCCTGAAGCAGGACAGCTTCTATCCCTACCCCACTGGAATCACACTCAACTTCAAATAGTTTCTCAAAATCTGGCAATTTCAGTATAGGAGTTTCACACATTAGCTTCTTGATTTTTTCAAAGGACTGTTGAGCACTCTCAGTCCACTGAAAATCTCCCTTTCTCATACATTCAGTGATGGGTGCCACCACAGAGCTGAAATTCTTGATGAATCTCCTGTAAAAGGATGACAAACCATGAAATCCCCTTACTTCTGTAATTGTTGTGGGAACAGGCCAGGTTTGCATTGCCTTTATCTTCTCCTGATCAACAGATATGCCCCTCCCAGAGATGACATAACCCAGGAAACCCACCTCTCCAACCATGAAGGTGCACTTTTCAATTTTTCCATACAATTTCTGATTCTTGAGTATTTTAAATACTTCTTCCAATTGTGACAGATGCTCTCTTGGGCTGCTGCTGTATATCAATATGTCATCAAATTAAACCACAGCAAATTTACCTAAACATGGCCTCAACACCTCTGTCATTAACCTCATAAAGGTGCTAGGTGCATTTGACAAACCAAATGGCATGACCAGCCACTCATATAAGCCATGCTTTGTTTTGAAAGAAGTTTTCCATTCATCACCCTCTCTGATTCTGACTTGGTGATAGCCCTGCCTGAGATCTATCATTGAAAACACAGTGGCTCTACTCAACTCATCCAGCATATCATCCAATCTTGGGATTGGAAACCTGTACTTCACAGTAATGTTGTTGATAGCCCTGCTATCTGTACACATCCTCCAGGTTCCATCTTTCTTTGGTACAAGTAATGCTGGCACTACACATGGACTAAGAGATTCCCTCACAAATCCCTTGGTCATCAACTCCTCAATTTGCACAAAGCAATTCCTTGGTTGCAGTGGGATCACATCTGTATGCAGGTCTATTAGGCAACACAGATTCTGGCACCAGGTCAATGTGATGTTCTATGCCCCTCAAACGTGGAAAACCACTAGGCAACTCAACTGGGAACACCTCCTGATACCTCTGAATCAAAGGAATTACTTCTGTAGGCACAACATTGCCTTCTCCTTCCTTGAATTCTCTTGATAGGAGCATTAGGATAGGTTGTTCCTGTCTAATTTTTTTGATCATGGTTGCCTCAGATAAGAACAGCACTCTATTAATCTCGTCTGGCATGTTGGGACTGCCATAGCTCTTCTTGTTTGGGGGTAAAGGGGTCAGAGTAACCTTTTTCCCCAAATGTTTGAAGCTGTAAATGTTATCTCTCCCCAGGTGGGTAGCATCCCTGTCAAACTCCCATGGTCTGTCTAGTAGCAAGTGACAGGCATCCATAGGGACCACATCACACACTACTTCATCCTTATACATCTTTCCAATGGAAAATTTTACAGTGCATTGCTTGTCCACCTTTACTTCAGACCCCTGGTTCAGCCATCTCAGTTTGTAAGGGTTTGGGTGATTTGTGGTGGGCAAGCTCAGTTTGTTGACCATTGTGAGGGAAGCTACATTGGTACAACTGCCACCATCAATGATCAGGTTACACACCATTTCCTTTATGGTGCATCTGCTTCTGAATATTAGGGATCTCTGATCAGGTTCCAAACACTACTACAAATCCCTTGCATTGGTGACGCTTTTTGGGGTCATTTTTGTCGCTTTAAAGCGTCACATTTTAGTTTATTGACGCTTTCCTAAAGCGTCAATTTTTGGGCCGTCACTATTTTTTGACGCTTTTAAGCGTCTTCGATAACTATCGACGCTTTTATCCGTCACTTGATTTGACATATTTAAGCGTCAACCGTATAAATATTGACGCTTCAAACTGTCAACCTCAGTGATGCTTCTAGGCGTCAACTATGCCTTTCGACACTTTATTCAAACACAAATTTCACGTATAATTTCAGAATTTAGACTTTTGAGAATTTGATTTTTTCTAAAATCATAGAAATTAAATAGGCCTAAAACACTACTAAATCTTGAAAAAACAAAATGCAATATATATTACAATGAAGTAGTACCCACATACTTTTCTAAATAATATCATATTGATATAAACTACCTCCATAACAATTACCAGCATAGAAAATTCAATTAATACTATAACCAAGTACTGTGTAGTACGACAAAATCAAAATATGAATAGGGATTCGGATGACAGAAAATCCAACATAAATTTGTCCAAAGAAATTGTAAATAATGCTACGTAACTAGCTAGATCAGGCCACTTAGTAGTTTGAATGTTGTAGGGGCTTCAATCATGTAGGCGCGATGTCAAAGGGGCTTCAATCAACAACTGAAGGCGCATCGTCTTCATCCAACAAATCTGAAACCTATAACGGACAAACAAAATATTATTAATATGAATATATTTGAATAGTACATACACTGAAACCAGGAATAACATATATAAAGCAATAATCAAACCGGGAATATGGCTTTGTTTAGTTTACTTCAGCATATAAAAGGCGAAAGTTCATATTTCCAATATGTTATATAATCTAAAGAATGTCGTAATGATAGTGTTCGATCAGAGAATAACATAAAGCAATAATCAAACTAGGAATATCGCTCGCACCATTGATCTGTTTCATTGCCCTACCCATAGTCACCATACTCACAAGCACAAAGTCCACACAATCAGCCACCTCAAGAGAAACCACAAATAAAGCAACCCAACAAACTAAAAACAACAGAAAATAGCTCTACAAAATATCCCAAGTCAGACGAGTAAACCCCATTTAGGCATTACACATTTAAGCGGCATTCACTATAATAAACAAAGCAAGGCTCTCGGCCATGGTATACTATAGAGTCACAAATATATCAAAAGTAGCCCATGGACTCCTATTATTTAAGTAGCTGAATACATTGCCGGAACAAAAGATTCATTAGCAATTAAGTTCAAATTAGCACACTATATGACTACAAAAAGTCTTCCTTGTGACCACTACTATCCGTCACAAGGGAGAGACGGGTATATTTGATACCATTTTAGAGGAAATGGGTTGGGTTTTGAATTAAATGGGTTGATTTCTAAAGCAAAATAATAAAAAAAAAAAAAATGGGAGCTTTCCCATACGACTGACTAAAGCTCCTCTTTTTTCTCATTTGCTCAGTAATCACCATCTCTCTCCTCTCTCATCTAATTTTCAAAAAACAAATTAATTCCTCTCCCTAAAAATCTCATCTTCATAAAGATCTTCATCTTCATAAAGATTTTCATCATCTCTTCAAGACAAAATTAACCAATAAAATTATAGTAAAAATATATAAAAAAACAAAACCTCACAATCTTCATCTCCCTCATCAAGATCTTCATCACCATCTTCAACCTGGTTTTCTTCATCTCGACATCAAGATCATCAGCTCGGCCCAGATTAGGTGATAACATCTTCATTTTAATTTATGTAGAAAGTTTAAATTTTCATGTCATTTTTTACTCAAAATTAACTTTATTGAGTTTTTGATTGATTTATGTTAAAAAAAGTTTGAATATTTTTGTTTTAATGTATAGATCTAGGGTTGATATGCCAAAAAATGATGATTATATCCAAATTAGAGATGTTTGAAATTGTAAGCCTTGTTTGTGATGTACATGCAATTTTTGTTGGTTAATAATAGATTTAATTTGTTTGTTTTTGATTATTTTTGTTTTAATGTATAGATCTAGGGTTGATATGTCAAAAAATGATGATTATATCCAAATTAGAGAAGTTTGAAATTGTAATCTTTGTTTGTGATGTACATGCAATTTTTGTTGGTTATTAATAGATTTAATTTGGTTGTGATGACCATGCATTTTGCTTGTCATGTAGAGACGCTTGACGCCGTCGTAAGGTGCTAGGACAAATAGAAGAGCAAGAGGTTAATATGCGCAAAAGACGGTATGACTATAATCTGGAAAATATAATTGTCATAACCTGAGAAAAAATGTAACCACCTTAGTGCTGATAATGTGACCATATGACTATTTCACATGTGATTTATCTGAGAAATGTGACCCTGTAATCTGAAAAATGTGACCCTGTAATCTGACAAATGTGACCATTTAATCTGAGAAATGTTATCATTGCTTGGGCGATGTACCTTTATTTTTGTGGTTTGAACTCACATTGACAGGGTAACATATCCTTGTGACATGCTTTTTTGATGAAATGTGACTACCTTAGTTTAAAGTATAGATCTTAA
>JAGPOY010003914.1:0-12580 GCA_018983105.1 Silene uniflora | reverse complement strand
AAAGTTTTATCGACTATCAAGTCTCATTCAGATTACCATGGAGAGTTTCATCTACAATAAAATTGACAAATAAGTTAAGAATAAAAGGCTAAAAAGACTAAATAAAAAGACCTGTAAATATGACAAATTGGTTCACAATTAAAGGTGTGTATCCTTACTTTCAATCATTTGTTGTGAAGAACATTCATTATATAAATTGAAGAGAAAACTGCCTAGTTCTTTATGGATCTACGATTATTACAGTATAATAATGCCAATATGAGAGAACTCAGAGAAGAATGAAAATTTAAAGTAAAAGAAACAAAATGAACGAGATGCGATTCGAATTCTTAACTGAAAATATAATTGATTAAATAAGCATCCTCAATTCCTCAAACCTCATTTTTTCTTTACAGAATACACAAATTAATCAAAAAAGAAGAAAACACACCGCAATAGTTACACATTTAAATAGACAATAATACACTAATTAGTTAAACACAATCGAATTGATAACAAAAATTGAAAGAAAAGCAAGAGAGTCGTACCATGAATCCAAAGTTGAGACATTTGTAAGAAATCTCGACATCAGAAGCCGTCATTAGTCAGATCCGATGGGAATATGGGATGGAGAAGATGAATAGTTAATGAATTAGGTTTTGATTGATAAAGAAGAAAATGAAGACGATGAATTGTGTTTTGGAATAGGCGCGATTAGGAGGTCAGAGCGGTTTATTTAATTGAAAAAATTTTAAAAATAAATTTTTAACACTCAAAAATGGATTTGGGCTCAAAAGGAGGCCGACACTTAAAAAAGTGTCGAGCCTAAAGTGTCAAGAATACAAGGGATTGCTGTTCAGTACTGCTCACCATCCTCAGACTGATGGGCAAACAGAAGTGACTAACAAGACCCTTGGAAGAATTCTTAGGTGCATTGTCAGTAAATCACTGAGAGATTGGGATCTGAAGTTAGCCACAGCTGAGTTTGCATTCAACAGGGCACCATCTTCAGCAACTGGCCAAAGTCCTTTTGAAGTGGTCTATGGAGTAAACCCATTGATGCTAGTTGAGCTTTCATCTGTACCTAGAGAAGAATTAGATTTTGATGCCAAGAAAAGGGCAGAACAGATGATAAAGTTTCATATCAGTGTCAAAAAACAAATTGAAAAGGCAAATGAGCAATATGCCAAGCCAGCTAAGTCATCTCAGAAGAAGAAAAGGGAATTTAAGGTTGGTGATCTGGTGTGGTTACACCTAAGAAAGGAAAGATTTCCTACAAGGAGACAGAACAAGTTAATGGCTAGAGCTGATGGTCTATTTAAGATCCTTGAAAAGATCAGTCCCAATGCTTACAAGGTAGATCTACCAGGAGAGTATGGAGTCCATGGAACCTTTAATGTGGGTGATTTAAGTCCATACTATGAGGATTCTGATACTGAAGAGGAGCCAGGCTTGAGGTCAAGCCCTTTTGAAGAAGGGGGGGTTGCAGCAGGAGCTGAAAGCCATGGCTTAGCCATTTCTGGTAGTGGCCTAAGCCAGGTAGGCCATGGCCTCAATTCTAAAGGCAATGGCCAGGCCAAGCCACACTCTGATCAGGCCAGGCCAAGCCATGACCGAGCCAAGACAAGCCACAGACAGAATACTTGCAACAATGACCAAGCCACAACAGATATCAGTCCATTTTCAGCAAGCCACTTCGAGCCAACCAAAGCCAACCTCCAGCAGCCACCATGGCTAGCTGGTAGCCTATTTTATTGAGCCACAAAACAAGATGTCAACATCACAGCTGCTCCTTTTGTTTTCTACTTCAGTTTTCACTTTGCTTTTACCCTTTTAACCACTGTAAAATACCCATTTAAGTTGTTGTAATTCCTAAGCTATGATCCTGGCCCTTGGATGTAATATTTCAGATTACCTTATGCATTTGTAAACCCTAAAGCTGGCCTATATAAGGACCATGCCACTGTCTGTTTTATTCAGACTTTGATTAATTAAAAAACCCTGAGATTTCTCTCAAACATTTGCAAATCTTTATTCTTACTATGTTAAGAGTCAAGTCAGGCTTAGTGACACTCTTTAGTGTTGATTAAGTACCTGTTGGTGAGTCTCATTTCATTCCTGTGCTTGTTGTGGTCTGAATTGAACTCATTGTTTGTCTTAGTTTGGTTTATTTCTGTGCTTGCTGTGACTAAACCATTCAAAGGCCAAATTGTTGAGTTAATTACCTGTGCTTGCTGTGGTTCTTAACTTGATAATTATATCCCCCTTGTTACTGTTTCACTCGAGCCCTCAAAATTGCTTCAGAAAGCTTGTCTTAATTACAGTTCAGAATAGGAAAGATTGAGTTCAGTAATTTGTTAAAAATACTTAAACACCTTGAAAAATTCTGAAATTTGGAACAGTATTAGCAAACTCATTAAACTAATTTGTCACCAATTTTCATGATTTTTAAAAATCATTTGCTATTTTTAGTAATTGCCTGAGTGTTTATTGCATTGGCTGTTTGTCAGAGTTCTTCAATCCTGTCAGAACTCCAATTTCTGATTAAGGGTTGTTGTTTACACTGCACATACCGATTAGATCTAGATCGAACAAGATGCGAAAGCTAACCCTAGCCTTGATGCAATTAGAGTAAAAGAGAGGGAGAGAGGGAGCGTCGTTTGTGTTTTTCTTAATAGGGTTTTCACAGTGATAAGAAATGATTAAAAACCAACTTCCTCTCTTTTATACTGATTACCCAAAAACCGAAAAATAAAACCCGTCAGACCGTTGGCTCGGCCGAGCTACACCTAGCTCGACCGAGCTAGCCCAACTCGGCCGAGTCAACCGTGACTCGGTCGAGCTACTACCCGACAGAATCTTCTGTAAAAACATCAGAATAGTTCACCAGACCTGTCAGTAGCTCAGCTCGGTCGAGCTACCCCCCTTCTCGGCTGAACTACTGACAGTCATCAATCCGTTGTATTACAGTTAACTTGTACACCTTGTCACAAGACACAAACTCTCCTGATGGTAAAAATACATTATCCTTTACAGACTCATACTCAACTTGATGATCCTCCTCTGCTGCCTACTTATCCATCATGAACAGCTTTCCACTATTCTTCTGGCCCCCTCCTTGCACCGTACTTCCTGATGCAGTGGATTTCGCCAACGAGTTCTGATTGTCGACACTTCACTACCGCTGAAAGTTGCCTCCATTACCACGGTTGAAGTAACTGTTATGGCTATTCGACTCCCTCCATGGTTGAACCCTGAGCCCCCTAGTCTACTACTCGCCATGCTTTGGCCCGGTGCCTGAGAGTATCGGCCCTACTGCTATTTCTGGAAGCGAAAGCCTCCAGGACTAGTTCACTCGAACCTCGTGTGACCAGTACCACCACAGTTGTAACATTATGGCCCAGAGTTGCCACTACTAGAACGACCTCCCCGGCCTCCAAACGAAGAACCATTACCAAACCCAAACCCTCCAGAATAAGTTCGAGCCTGGTTGTAATTAACGCGCTTGAACCCAGATCCTCCATTACCTTCGCTATCAGCTTTCCTCTTCTCAGTCGGTTTCTCTCTACTCTATTTGGTCAATTCAACCAACCTTTCCGCATTACCGGCTCATTCATACGAATCAGTCAAATCCGTAAGAGACCCAGCTTGCATCTTTTCCATAATCTTTAGAGATAGGCCTTGCTCAAAGTGAAGAGCCAGACCTACCGGAGTTAATTCCAAGTCCTCAGCGTACCTCGAGAGCTCAGCAAATCTCTTATGATACTCAGTGACGGTCATGCTTTCAGTCATGGGGAAGTTCGTGAATTCCATGCGCATCTTATTCCGAATGTGTTCCGGGACAAACTTCTTCCTCATAGCCTTCTTGAATTCAGTCCACGGGATAGTAGTTCCCCTATACATTAGATAAACTCACGAGCCTCCTCTTTGACATCATTCCACGACGCTCTAGTCTCGTCACGAAGATAGAACGCAACTTGTTCTACCTTGAGTTCCTCCGGACAGTAAACTACCTCCAAGACACTTTCCCTCTCGCGATGCTAGTCATCAAGCACATGGGGCTGTTCGGTGCCCTCATAAGTAGCCGGATTGAAGCGAGAAATGGTAGTACTCATTTTCGTAGCATCCACGACTACCTCTTTCTCCCTATTCCCGGTCTTAAGAGCCTCCAAGAGAGCCTCATGCTACTCAATTAACCAAGCTGTTTACTCCACAGTCATTTCCGAAGCCCTAAAAAATGCGGGTGATCTCTTAGGCGGCATTTTGAGCTGATATAAGAAGATAGACGTAGGCATTTAGCCTACGACTCAAAATAAAGAAAACACCTCCGCAGGACAAAGCTCGTTCGATTTGACCCTACCAGCTCAGTGGAGCTACGATAGCACGGTCTAGATGTGACTAGCTCGGTCGAGCTATCTGACGTCAGAGAGTTACAGAAAGTTACAGAAAGTTGCAGAATTGGTCACGAAATACTAGCTCGGTCGAGTCACTTCTAGCTCGGTCGAGCTAGCTCCCGCTCGATCGAGCTGCAACCTAGCTCGGGCGAGTGAGCCTCTTTCCAGGTTTATGGAAAGTTGCTGGAAGGTACCAGTAAAACCCAGCTCGGTCGAGCTGCATGTGACTCGGTCGAGCTCCCTCAGCTCGGTCGAGTTACCAGCCCAGCTCGGTCGAGTCATACCAGATACGAGTAAACTACCCTCATGCTTTGTCATCAAAACTTTACAACCATTATTCCTAGGCTCATGTTACTAATAAACATTAAACATATAATCATGTTATAAAACACATCACCCTATATTCATATTACTATAGCAACCAATCAATAACGTCAACCAAACATATTCGGGATCATCTCCTACCTTTCAACAAACGTATACATATATTTCTTTCATCACATAATCATGCTTTTCTCTTCAACAACATAGAAAACATATGATAGCAACATAGAAACTTAACACTTCCCCTTGACACACCCAAAGTGACCAAATAAGAGTCGTAAAGGAAAGTTTGCGGCTTTAGGACGTCTCCCAAGCCTTTGCGTTAGCTCCAAAAAAACTCCTACCCGGGTTCATTTTAAGTTTAGACACCCTATATCCATTTTCTGTTCATTCGTTTTAGGTTCCAGGATTGTTTGCTCTGATACCACTTTGCAACACCCCGATATATAAAAGTACCCTACCAAGGGCTACCCGAGCATATAGAGGTGCTACCATCTCGGTTTCCTGAGGTAGTATGCATCATAGAAAAAAAAACAGAAACGTATTTAAAATAAATGTTTAGTGCTAAAACCTCCAAAACAACACAAACTCCAAAAGGTATAAAAAGAGTACAACTGTCATAACTAAAACCGTCAACTAAGCTATGTCGACACCGGTGATGACTCTGTCGTCCGATCCCCAAGCACACATCAACATAAGGCTCCAAACCTGCTCAGTTAATTGCTAACCACCCTGGAATGGATCACCACAGTTTTTTAAAACATTTAAACGGGGTCAGTCAACTGGATATAAAAGCAAGATAACAATATGATACAACAACAATGGATACACAGCGGAAGCTCAATACACAAACCAACTTCACTCCCCAACTCACTATCTCACACAAAACTGACTAACTAGTAGTCCTGCCAGATTCCTGCCGCAACAGGTAATCCATTACCGCTAGTGGGGACCGCAGCCTTGCCACCGAAATCCCTGTTCATTCTACGAGCGAACCCAAGGTCCTTAATGTGCACATCTCTCTCAGTCGAGAAATCCGAAGAAGCGACAATGGGGCGTGAGCCACCTCTCGCAGTGACTCACTCATCCGGAACCACAATACAATCACAAACACATGCGTATACAATTCCGTCTCAGCAACAATATATGACAATCAATCAATCAATGATAATAATCCAATACCAACAATCATGTAATACCGTCTTACAGCTATAAACAATTAACTGAGTAGGAAAACCTACCTTATTCGAAATCCTCAACAATCAAGCAAGTAATAAAGTCAATCGCATAAATCGCCCTCTACGAATCCGTCACCTATTAATAATAGTATCAAACAATTACGATCTATCTAACAATCGTCATAAAAACCTAAATCCCCTAATTAATCTAATTACGGTTCATAACCAACATAGAAGAATTAGACTTTGCAATGGAATACTTACCGAGTAGATCTAGATCGCACAAGATGTAGATCTAGCCCTAGTGTGTTATAAGGAAAAGAAATGATTAAAATCTGATTAAGTTAATCTCCTTCTCTTTTATACTAATTACTCAAAACCGAAACTAATCACCCGTCAGACCGCTAGCTCGGCCGAGCTATACTCAGCTCGCCCGAGCTAGCCTAGCTCGACCGAGTCCGCTCTGACTCATTGGAGATACCATTTTATAGCAACTTCTATAAAACACCAAAATACGACAGAAGGCCTGACAGACAGTCAGCTCGGTCGAGCTACCCCTAGCTCGGCCGACCTACGCCCAGTTAGAAATACGTAGTATTACACTATTGCTTGTCCACACAAATAGCATCTGTCATCAATGTCCATTCCAAACATAAGAAGCTTGTCACTAGTTATCAACGCCCATGTGCAAATAGCCATCCTAGGAATTGGTGTTTAGGTATTACCCATTCATTCCAAATCACACTGTACCAATTCACATTTAGTCTAGTTCCATTGAGCCATTCGTTCATAGCATAATGCAGGAGAATACCCTGTCGTTTGGACATTCCAAGTTCCATTAACATAACCAGCAGCAATATCGTGCTTCACTCTACATATCCTTCTCCACACCGAACTGAATTTGGCACTAGGGTTATAATCCATCCAATCTTGCCCCTTAAGGTAGTTCTGATGCACCCAATAAACCCATATAGAGTCTCTCTTCTCAGCAACCCAATCAACTAACCTGTCAACCATTGCTTTATTCAGAACTTCATGGTCTTTGATCCCTAGTCTACCTTTTTGTTTTGGTCTACAAATTGTCTCCCATGCCACTAATGGGACTCTTTTGTACTCTACATTATTGTCCCATAAGAAATTCCTACATAATGCCTCAATCTTGGTGATAATTCGTTTAGGGATAATGAACATTGATGTCCAGTATGAATGCAAAGAGTTAAGAACAGACTTTACTAAGACTAGTCTCCCTGCAAAGGAGAACTTCCTGGCCCCATAGCTATGCAATATGGTACAAATTTTGTCAACCAAACATTCACAGTCTTGCTTGTTCAGTCTAGTTGTTTTATTGAATTTAGTACTGTCATAATTACATTTAGAAAGAAACGATGTAATCTCCTCGCTCCCAATTTTGTTGTCCCTCACTTCTTAAAATTTATCCTAAATTTATTGGTTCCTTTATTATCTTGGCAAGCATTTACACTATTTTTAACAATATGGCAAAAACCAGGCATGGTTGAATGACCCACAAAACTGAAATAATTTCATAAAAATCGAATTTACCAAACTGAAAGCATAGCAAAGCAGCAAACCTTATCTTTCCAGGATCTAAATCAAAAATTGTTACAAAATATTAAGTACACATGAAATATATTAATTGGAAGTCGGAGACTCAATGCCACAGATAGTGCAAATTGATATGCTCGGTTTGCTGGATAATCTATTGTTCAAAGTCGAGAGAAATCTATTTGGCAGCAATTCTGCTCAAGTAGAGTATTACTATAATCGTGTTTGATAACATAATTTGACATGGTATCAGGGCCCATGATTAATAAAAAGACACGGGCATGAAAAAATTAATTTCATCAAATTTAACCAGCTAAAACGACCGGCTCACAAACCCTTGCGAAAAATACATGCTTGAATAAGTGTTTAGTGGGTAGAATAACCGGTCACCGCGGGCAGGCGCACGTGCGAGTGACATTGCCTAGAAAACCCGTTCAATACGACTCACTTCCGGTTGTCGGGAGTATTTGACTGATCAACCCTTCATTTTACCGGCATAGTACTCCTCCAATCAAAAAACCAGCTAAAAAAATTGCATATTTCATCCCAGAATTATAATAATTTGTTAGTTGGAAAGGATCTCTCCTTTTTCCATGCAGACTCATACTAACGTAAGGAGAATGTCGAGCATTCCACATTTATTCTCGAGAATAATAAGTTGGTTAGGGAGGAAGTTGTTTTCGACTTTGCTAAAAAAACGAGGATTTCATCAGACTCCGGTCAGGTTAGTAAGGTATCTGCAGTTCATTTCTAGTTTATTGCGGTTAAAGAAAGTAAGAACAAGAGTAATAGACATAGAGTGAATTATTCCCACCACCGATGTCCGGAGACCCAAGCTCGTGTTCATCTAAAGGAAAGATTCGCCAATTCTATCGATTTTCCTCATTTTCTCTCCAGGTCAACCAAGAAAGATGTAGTGGCTACGACGGCTAAAAAAGGAAGCAGACCTATTCACTTTGATGGCTTTAATCATCCTTCCTATAAGAAAATTCATCTAACTGTTTCCGTTTCAATATCATGTATCTTTAGTTCAGTTAGTTTGCTTTCTAGTAGTCTAAACGACTCTGATACTCAGGATTTTTATTGTAACTGCCTTTCTTTTATTTTAATTTCAGGTCATCGTTGTCAGATAAAAAGTATTATATAAAGAGTCTAAGACTCTTTAACTCAAAAATAAGAGTCCAAGACACTTTAGAATGTATCGCTTCAATGGAATTCAATACGAAGTAATGTGGAGTACTACGTCCTTTAGGTTGAATTTCATAGTTTTTTTTATGATAAAAATTAAGAAAATTATTGAAAGTACAAAATATAATGAGCTTAAGTTAGATAGTTGAAATGTTATTGCTTCAATGTGATCTTATGGTTCACAATACCTTCGTTTTAACAACTAGACTAAGACATCTTTAGTTTGTTGAAATGCTATTGTACTAAAGCACTCTTCTACGGGACTACTTATTTCACATAAGTTCATATTTATATGAATGAGATGATTCTGTTGTTACTTTCAACTTTATTAAGTAGGTAAAATTTACCTTAAATAGATATGTAAGGAATCGAAACGAATATCTCGAAAACGTATGGAGTTCAACCAAAAGGAAGGATTAATAAATAGGAATGTCTTCAAGCAAGCCACCTAGTCCTGGCCTTACTCTTAAAAGGCCGTTTGATGAGGATAGAAGGCCCATTTATATGAACATGAGTTAGAGCATGAACAATATAGAATCATATAATCCTCCTATTTTTTCTTTCTTCCCTATCTTTTGACACATCATTTTGTCTATCTCATACCTTGATTTCCACTATTTTCATCTTCTTATATTTTTTTTGCTTGTCATAGAGATGATGCTCTTATCCTTTCTCTACACATTTAATTATATATAAACTTGTAATGAATAAGAAAAAAAAATAACATGTAATTATCTCACATGTATAATAATAATCAATGGAAAATTGTCACAAGAACCAAGATTTCATTTCCTCTAATTTTAGAGGAAGTAGTGATCAACCTCTTGCTAAGAGGATGTTTTATGGATATTCTACAATAGAGAGGAACTCCTCTTAGATGAAAGAGGGTATTAAGACGAGGGTTAATCCTCTCTATTTTACACTCTTAGGACTTATATAAACAATAACTAGGTGAAAGAGTTGCAATTTATTTTTTTGAGATTTTCTCACTTCTAAAGGTGGCAAATAAGGTCAATCAGGTCAGCTCAGTTTGGACCGGGTCATTTCGGGTCTGTCACACAATTCGGGTCGGGTCGGGTTGGGTCGGGTCAATTTCGGATGACTTGTTATCTGGTCATTTCTGGTCGGGTCACTTTCGGGTATCGTCATTTTGGTTTGGGTTGCTTCCAAGTTAATGGCTAAGCACTTTACTAAGTACTCTCTCCCATTCAGTATAAGTGTCCCATTGTGAGGATGACACGAGAATTAAGGTAATGAGTTAAATATTGTAAAGTATTGTAGTGGGGTGAGGTAATTGGAGAGAGGGAAGGTAATGTGGGGTATTATTGTGAGTGAAGTGATTAAAATAAGTATTGTTATAGGGTGAGGTGGGGTATTGTTGTGGGTTGAAGTGATTAAAATAAGTATAAAACATTGTCAAAAATAGACAATAGGACATTATTATGAATAGACGGAAATTGACAATGGGACACTTATAATGAATGGGAGGGAGTATTTTTTAATTCAGAGATACTATTTTGCAAATTTAACTATTTATTAGGGACGGTTATAACCAATGAAACTCCATGTTGAAATATATATAATATTAATATGACTTAGTACTTGTCGTTTCGAGTTATTTTGGGTCATTTCAAGTCATTTGGGATCAAGTCAATTATGAGTCTTGGCTTTTTTAGTCGAGTCACCTCGGGTTGTGTGAACTGTCAACATTGGGTTAGACAATGTTCGGGTCGGGTTTGGGTCGACTCGGGTCAATTCGGATTTCGGGTCATTTTTGGGTCAAGCAAGTTCGGCTCATTTTCGGGTCTCTGATAAGCCTTTTCGGGTTGGGTCATTCGGTTTTGACCCATTTTGCCATGTCTGAATTAATCTACCCCTGAATCTTTTCATTTTTGAAAGTGTACCCTTTTTTTTTGCAAGAAGTCAGAAATTCTCATTAGAAAATGGGAAGAAAAGTTCTTACAAACAAGACCAACTACTCTTAATAAAATAAGAAAGACCAACATTCAACAATAAACAAGAGATTCCCTAACTCATTAGCATATCAAACATCTGCATATTCTCAAAGCCACGACTCCATGCAAACATGCGTACACAAACATCATACTTCAGCCTCTCTAGGAGCTAAGCCACGGTCCTACCATTCCCTTGAAAAACTCGCTTATTTCGCTCCTGCCAGATACTTCCTCCCATCCAATCCAAAGGTAACATGGATCCACTTTTCTCCTCACAAAAAAGTGGGCCATGTTACCATTGGATTGGATGGGAGGAAGTATAGAAGTAAATTGAAAGCGTACCCCCCTTTTTCTTGCATAAATTGAATGCCAATAACTATCGGCTATGAGTTCAAAAAAATATGAATTTTCTTTCTTTCAAATTAATTGTTTTTACGAGATCTTCAGTTTGAGAAAAAATTTACTAATGTCTGAACTCGTAACCATAAATTAGGGCCAGTCAAGTTTATTCGATAAAAAAACTTTGACCAACCGTAACTCTCGGTGACGAGTTCAGAAAGTGGTATTTTTTCCAGATTCAAGGCTTTTATGTGATAATTGGTGTGAAAAAAAAATACAATTTTCTGAACTCGTAGCCGAGAGTTATTGTCGGTCAAAGATTTTTTTGTCAAAAACTAGGGCCACCTTAGAAAACGGAAAAATTAAAGGGTACATATATGAAAATCCATTTTTTTTTTACCTGATGACTTTAAAGAGCGAATTCTTGTATAAGATCGTTTAATAATAATTTATTATTTCCTCCGTTCCATGCATAGGTATACTTTTTTAAATTGTCTTAGCAAGTATATTATGAATATCAAACTTTTATAATTTTTAGTATTACATAACTAGGATATAAACAAAAGAAACCGAGCATTCATATACACGTATGAATCAAATGTATACTATTCTATGGGCCGGAGGATGCATAAGACTACTTCAACGGATGAATGTGAGGACTTGTATGTTTTTCGTACCTATTTGATGATATTTATTACATTTTTTTATTGGTATCTATATTTATATTAGTAGTACTTATTATTGTATCTTATCATAATTTGTGTTAATATTTAGTACGTAAGTCGTTTTGTATGTTTTCTTACCAATTACTCTATTGCCACATTAATTTGTTGTAATACCGTTTTAAAAAAGACTTATTAAGAATATCTCAAAATAATATTTGTAATTTGGAGAATATAGAATACTTAGGCCCTGTTCTTTTGGACTTAATTTCAGTTCATTTCAGTTCAGTTCAGCTCCATTCAGTTCAGTTCAGTTTAGTTCAGTTCAGTTCAGCTCCATTCAGTTCAGTTCAGTTCAGTTCAGATCAGTTCAATTCAGTTCAGTTCAGTTCAGTTCTGATTAGTTTTGTTCAACATAATTATTATTCATATTTTCTTATTCTTATTATTTACTATATTATTATATTTATATTTAGCATATTTATTAATTTATTATTATATTTTGGGATACTCTACATTAGACTTGGCAAACGGGTCAGGCGGGTCGGGTCATATGGGTTCGGTCGAATACATGTCGGGTTTGGGTCAGAATACGGGCCAAGAAATAATTTCTAAGGCCTTTTTTAATCAAAAAATATTTTTTTTTTAAAAATGTAAAACATATTCAAAATTAATATTTTTATCATATTTATTATTTACATTAAATATATTGACATTATTATTAAAATAAAGTTTTTTTAATAATTATTTTATTATTAAATTTTATAAAAGCTATATAAAATTGACTTTTTGATTATGTTTGTAATTTTAAGAAATAAAAATGATATTCTTTTACTATTTTTTCAAATATAATATATAAATATTAATATTTTAATAAAATTCTTGATTTACCTTTGATCCAACGGGTCGACCCGTTCGGGTCAGGTCTCGACCCTAAAATAATGGGTCATTTCGGGTTCGGGTCGAACGGGTCACCTGGTCGAAATTGTCGGGTCTTG
>JAGPOY010003913.1:0-12580 GCA_018983105.1 Silene uniflora | reverse complement strand
TGTTGGAGCTGGTGTCCTCCACAGTTAGTGCAATAATTTTATTAAAACTCTAAAAGGATCACAGGGTATACTTTGTATTATTATCAGTTGATCCACGTTTATCAATAACGGTTGGCTTGCTAGATAAGTTTGACGTTATTGTCATACAGATGGCGGTGATCAACTGGTCCCTAAAAGTCACACCTATAGGACACGTTTGAGAGATGTGACGGTATGAGAATACAGTCATGTTGATGCCTAATACGACTATACAGTTAGTCGGAGTGATTGACTAAAAGATTAGTCAATGCGATGTTGAGATAATTATTTAATACAGATTAAATAAAATTGGCTAAGACGGATTAAACTGTTAATTCGTAAATTGAATATAAACGGTTATATTTAATTAATGTATATAATGGGAGCTTAGACGGATTACATGATTAATTCGTAAATTAATATAAACAGTTATATTAATTAAGCTTATTATATAATATTGTCATTTTATTACTGTCAGACTATTATTAACATATTGACTGCAATTGTGTAGCGAGTTGATATATTAATATCCGACACTGAATTGACAATTTATAATAAACCCGTAAAATATATTTTAGAACATGGGTCGAAATAAGGAGAGAGTGGAAAAGCCCACTCTCCCCTCTAGTGGACTCGGCCGAATGAGAACAAAAGGAGAGAGTTCTCTCCTTTTGCAACTAACTCATTCATTTGAAACAAAACTAGGGTTTCGGACAAATTTTCTCTCTGAAATTCAGATCTCACATCGAAAACTCACAACACGTTCTCCCAATATTGCAAGGCAATCGGAGAACATTTTCTAGCACAAGGGGCATAGTCTCACGCGGTCTTGGGTGCAACAATTAGGAGGAAATCTACGTTGGTTTCTGATCTTAGGCCTATTTGCAAGGACCAAAGGTTGATTTCTCATTTCTAGTTTTCGTTTATTGCATTTCGTTTATGACGCGTATTTCACATGTTAAATTTTCGTTATAGTCCTAAAATTTAAGGGGTGAATATACGGATATTCCCCACAGCATGTATTCTACCCATGATTATCCCCTATGATCCCATGACACCCTAGTATTTCCCCTTGTTTGATTACATCCTTATTTACTTGCTTATTTACTTTGCTTTAGACTATAGATTTTACCTCCAACACAAATTGTTACTTTAGACACTTGCTTTGCATAACCCGAGACAAATAGATCGCTATTGCTAGTTACCCGTCTCGTGGATCGACCTTGACTTACTTGCTATCTACTTAGTTAGTTTGTTGGAGAATATAAATGTGTTTGATTAGGTGTGACGACGTAGACCTCATCACCTTACTTGCTTACTTTTACTTACCTTAGTTTATAGACTTTACCTCCAAATCAATTGTTACCCTTGAGACTTGACTTTGCATAATTAAGACAAATAGATTGTTAATACTAGTTACCCGTCCTTTGGGATCCGACCTCTACTTACTACTTGCTAGTTAGTTTGAGTTATAAATGTGTTTGATAAGGCGTGATGACTAAGCCTCGCATCAAAATGACGCCGTTGCCGGGGACGGTGTTTCACTAGTAGATCTATTTGCTTTTCGTTATACTTAGTTTTTGTCTCCTATACCTTGGGGAAGTTCATTCCTCAAGGTGTGTTTCTAATTGTTTCATCGTGTTTGATATTTTGCATGCCTAGAAGGATACAAGGCCATCTTGTACAACTTGACCTTGAGATAGAGCAAACTTTGAGAAGGCTTAGAAGAGCTCTTAGGGACTCTTCTACTTCAACAACGGATCGTTTAGGAGAACTCGTGGAAATGAGGATTAGTGAAGTTGAGAGAGTTTTTACCAACCCTTTTGCAATACAAGGAGAGGAAAACCCACAATCAACCAACCAAATTCCAAACAATCCACAAAATCAACCAATCATGCCTAAGTTTTCATCACATTCCGTACCTACCGAAGAAGATTTACCAAATGGGAGCCCTAGACCACCTCATCAAACCGGAAAATTCATAGCCAAAACCGCTTTCATCCAACTCGTTGAGCGAACTCAATTTGGAGGTATTCCAAGTGAAGATCCACATCTTCATATGGAGACATTTTGTGATTATTGTGAGGCCATATCTCAAAATGGTGTCACTCAAGATCAAATCTGAAGGGTATTGTTCCCATTCTCTCTAATTGGTACCGCTAAACAATGGTTGAAAGGCTTGGACAAGGCCAGCCTAGAAATTAATTCATGGAAGAAGCTAGCCTTAGCTTTCTAGAAGAAGTTCTATCCACCGGAGAAGACAAACATGTTGAGAGCTCAAATCACCGGATTCAAGCAAAGGGATGAGGAGTCTCTTTATGAGGCTTGGGAAATATTCAAGTCCATATGTCGCTCTTGTCCCCATCATGGTCTTACCGAGTGGTTCCTAGTTCAACAATTTTGGAATGGACTTTATGAGGACTCAAGAAATGTGCTCAACATGGGCTCAAATGGAAGATTCACTGAGGTTGATGATAACCAAACTTGGTCCAAAATCGAGGAAATGGCAATTCATAACTCTCAATATAGTAGGCCTAGGAAGGCTACTAGAGGAGGAAGGCATGAAGTCGATTTCGTCACTCAAATAGGAGCCGACTTGAGTGGCCAACTTTGTTCACATCTTGACACTATGAATTCCAACTTTGAGAAAGTTTTTGCTAAGTTGAATGAAACTTCTAATGCACCAACAAATCAACATGTTCATGTTATGACAATGGCACCACAAATCCCAAGTGGAGTTTGTGAGAATTGTGGAACATTGGGACATGACAAGCTAGAATGTAGAGGTTCAAATGAACAAGTGAATGCTTTTCAAGCATATAGAAATGGTACCCCATACTCCAATTTCTATAATGAGAACACCAAGTACCATCTTAACCTCTCATACAAAAGCCAAAATGTCCAAAATCAACCTTTGTACCAACCACCTCCCATGAGAACTCAAAATCAAAGACCACCCTTCAACCAAAACAAAAACCAACCTTTCCAAAAAAATGCCCCTTACAATCAATCACATGACCAACCCTTTGATGTTCAAAGAGCGGTCATGCAAATGCAAAAGAGCCAACAAGACTTCTTCGCCCAAATGCAAAAAGATAGTCAAGCTAAGGATATTACCATCAACAACATCTTATCCCACAACAAGATGATTGAGACCCAAATTTCTCAATTGGCCTCATCTAGCTCAAGTAGACAAAGAGGGCAATTACCTCCCCAAGGTAACCCTCCAACAAGGAATGAAACGGCCAATGTTATACACTTGAGGAGCAGGACTTAATATGATGGCCCTAGAATGCAAGAAGAGGATATGGAAGAAGTCGTTGTTGAGATAAGGAGCAAAAGAGATGAGGAGAGCATGCGAGAGGATAAAAATGGAAGGAGAAATGGAAGAAGAGGTGAGGGGAGAAATGAGCAAGAAAAAGAAAGGAGCTATAGAAAGAGAACAATCGATGAAGAGCTCATTACTATCAAGCTACCATTCCCAAGTAGGCAAATTCATGGAGATTGTTAAAAACTTGGAAGTTTCTATCCCATTTACCGATTTGATAACACATGTGCCGGCGTATGCTAAATTACTAAAAGACATTCTCACCAAGAAGAGGTCCATTGGAAAAATGGAGACTCTAGCCTTTCCTAACACTTCTAGTGTCATCCTACAAGGAGCATCTCCACCCAAGCTACAAGATCCGGGAAGTTTCTCCATCCCATGCACCATTGGAGATACAAGAATTGAGAAAGCCTTATGCGATCTTGGAGCGAGTGTGAGCGTGATGCCTTACACGGTTTATGAAAAGCTTGGAATGGGCAAATTGAAGTGCACCAACATGACCTTGCAAATGGCGGATCGCTCTACAAAGGAACCTCTTGGAATTTTAGAAGATGTACCGGTGAGAGTTGGAAAGTTCTACATTCCCGTTGACTTTGTGGTAGTAGATATGGCGGAAGATGTTCACATTCCTATAATTTTAGGAAGGTCATTCCTACATACCGCCGGAGCGGTCATTGTTGTTAAGAATGGGATGTTAACTTTGGAAGTAGGTGATGAGAAGATCACTTTTAACCTTGTCAAAATGATGAAAGCTCCAAGCATCAAAGAACCGTGTTTCTTTGTTGATCAAACAAAAGGAAAGGAAGTTGAGCTTCCACCCATTGCAACTTCAAAATGAGAAAGGAGTGGATGAATTTGAGATAGCTATCTTCGGGAAGCTCGGAATTTTTGAGAATGAAACAACCATGAAAAGAGATGAAGAGGGTCAAAGCACTTCGATTGACCCTATGAGAGACATAGTCTCGAATTTAAGCTTGGAAGAAAAACAAGAGCAAGTCTTAGAACTTTGGGATGATGAATTTGAAGAGTATGTCAACCCCTACATTGGTACCGCCATGGCTTTCAATTACAACACGGGTTACGACAATCCTAGTTCGAGCACCCATGCAACAAGCTCCACAACCAATGAAGGAACCAAGTCAAAGCCATCTCAAGAGTTTTTCTACAATTGTGAGCAAGCATTCAATTTCTTTCGTGAGGCGTTGAGCAACATCAACAATGCCTCCGCACCACCCCCTCATTAAAACCAATGGAGAAAGTAGTTTGGTGGAGTCCTCTCCAAACCACCATATGTAAATATACTAATCTCCTAACTTTGCATTTATTTAAGTTTATTGCATTTTGAAGTTTATGTACAATTTCATTGAAGTGATTCGGAGAGAAGTGAGGGAGTGTACTCTAATTTGTGTTTTGTAAGTGTAGATGAAGCCAAGACAAAGTGTGGGGATGTTTTTAGCAAGCCATTGCATTGCCCCACACTTTACGAAGTCGCCCCGGGCTACCATAGCTAAGTAGGGCGGGCAAAACAGAGGAATGAAGAAGAAAAAGTATTCTGCATTAGAATCAGGGCGGGTTGGAAACCACCCGTGAGAGCCAGCTACAACCCGGGCGGGTTGGAAGCAACCCGGGCGAGCAGCCAGCAACCCGGGAGGGTCGCGAGGAACCTGGGCGGGTTCTCAGTACAACACTGACTCTGCTTCAAAATAAATCAGCGCGGGTAGACTTTGGGAAGGGCGGGTCAGCTCAAGTCGGGCGTCCTTATGTCGTCCTACCCCCTTCCTTCTTCATTTCTTCAATTCTTCATCTCCTACAAACACAAAACCCTTCTTTTATCAATCAAAAACCCATCTCAAACAAATCAAAAATCATCAAAACTCAACCAAAATCACTCAAATTTGTTGCAAATTAATCTTTGACACAAAATAATCACTCCAATACCATTAATTTGACACCAAAACTACTCAAATGACCCAAAATCCTTTCACCCAAACAACATATTTGCAGCGGAAAATGCGAGATTTTAAAAACTCTATTTATAAAACTACGGAGTCACTAAAACATAAGAACCAAAACTTAAGATAAGAAAGCTTTTAAACAAATATTAACTTAAATGAATGCAAGGGATCCCGATCCCTTGATAATACACAAATATATTACTAAACGCTACTAGAAACTACAACGAATAAGGTCAGTCGTTGTAAGTACAACGCTCGCTAGCTCACTCGTCGAAACCCCAAATAAGCACCAACTTGCAACCTGTTCATTCATTAGACATGAATGCCATAGTCAGTGGGGAGTAACTCAGGGTTCTCCCAGCCTTATTAAATCAAAATACAGATAGACAAGAATATATTATAACATATGAAACATAACCAAGCGACATAAGCATTTCAACATGAGAATAGCATTTAATAAATGTGAGGTCAAACAAGAACAATGGCATATGAGACATACATATGTAAATATCATGTAGAATGGATAAAAGAGGCAAACAATATAATACATTTGAAGGAAAACCGTAACCATTTATTTTGAAAACCAAATAACACACAATGAACGGAATGAGACTACTAACTTCACATTCATACTTACGGCTTGCATCTCACCATAAGTACAAATGGGAACGTCTGAAAGTCACATACAAAACACGAATGTGGCAACGAATGTCACAGGCGTACTTAAGGCTTGCATGTCACCATAAATACGAGTGGGAACATCTGAAGGTCACCGCAAACAAGTATCCGACTCAGAGGCTACCTTTAAAGCATGTTCGAGATACACAAACAAGTACCCGATTCAAGAAGTGTAAGACATTTACAAGTTTAGACCGAAAAGACACCCTAGACACCAACCTCTTGGTAGGACGATGATCATAATACAGTCCTAATCTAAACATGGCCAGATTCTCGGGATGGACGACACCCGATTCGACATACGATAAACTTATCGCATCCATGACTCGATACATGGTGCACACGCTCATTCCCAAAGGCCGAGTAACCTCTAATCGGCAACATGGTCACGCGCTCATGACCAAAGGTCCGAAGAAAGGCGGAAGGTTATCCAAATCCGGCAACATGACCACACGCTCATGGCCAAAGGTCCGAAAGTGGAAAATAAGGAATGTCAAGTCGTCACAACAAGTATACATCACACTTAAGCCAAGAATCAAAACCGTCATTAGGCAAGTTACTACAATGGTAAACAAGTGTTACTACGTCACTTCATACCCTTATGACATGACATTACATATCATATTCACATGTTACTTAAGTATAATATAAACAAATGATAAGAAATGACTTAAGTAATGCGAAACACAAGGCAAAATGTAAACAAACTTATTCGAGTCATACATACGTATTATAAGCACGGTAATGATGTACATCCAACAAGGAATCCAAGCCCTAATTCAAAGCAACAAGTTTATGTATCGGTTACAACAAAGGTCAACTTCAAACGATAATAAATTTAGTTCTAGACATGATATTAAATTGAAACCAATTGAAGGTGATAGCTTATCCTCTTACGGTTCTAACGGTAGGTCACACGCCTCAAACAGACAAGTAAAGAAGGAGTTATGGCCATTTTACGAAAACTGGTCCAGACTGTAAACATGGTCGATCAGTACCACATATTCCAGTCGATCGACCACAAATTCCAGTCGATCGACCACAAATTTCACTCGATCGACCACCAATTCCAGTCGATCGATTACTTACCCTAGTCGATCGACTACACACCCCATTCGATCGACCATTTCCTACAGTTGATCAACCATTTCTCATTAACACATAAAAATTCGATTGACTACAATAACCAGTCGATCGACCACCTGTAGCAGATATACGAGATTCCAGCAACAATTCAACAATACATTTTGAGGCCATTACTCAACAATTCTCAAGCATGAATAAGACGGTATCCACCAATGTAAACAACCCAATTACAATATGGAATCAATGGCTTAATTAAACATGTTAACAAGACTTAAATAAGACGGATTATAATGAACATAACTAAAACCAAAGACTAGCAATTTCCTCAAACACACATAAGATGGTTTCACACACAAACTAATTCAACAATGAATATGTAAAACATGTAAAGATTCAATCTTTAGAAAACGTAAGTGTAAACTACAACAAATAAGCACCTAAATTTGACATAATATCGAGTAACCCATCACCGTTACCTTTAGCTTCCTAATTTTCAAGCAAATCTTCTAACTTGTAAGAATCCACTTCCGGGTCAACAAATCATTCTCCTAAATATAAGAAAACATAAAATAAGACTAAAAATCGAAAAGGGGATAAGGGTACCGTGTGGAAAAAGGGGCGGCAGCCACCATAAGTGAGGAAAGGCGAAGTCTTTCTTACCTAGAAGGATGGAGGGCGACGAGAGGAAGAATTAGGCGCGAAAAGCACTTGATTTGGTCGAGAAATGAGTTAGTTATGGGGATTTTGGTGAAAATCGTGGAAATTGTAACAATGGAGGTGGAGAGGGTTTAGGGTAAGGGGTAGGGTTTAGGGTAAGGGTTTAGGGTAAGGGGTTAGGTGGAGAGGAGATGATAAAATAAAGGTATATAGTCATCCTAGGTCCAAACTCTTAATTTGGGTCGATATTCCACAAAAATACGTCTCAAACTTACTATAAACTTAAGACGAATATTTTTATCGACACTAATATTATTATACATGTAAAGCCACATTTTTATAAAAACGGATTTAAAATATAAATAAAATAATGAAATGGCTAATTAAATTTAAAATGCCAAAACTGAAAATTCGCTGGTGTATTTTGTATTTAAACTTGTCTTTGACTTGGAAAGTTTGTAACACCAGCGAATTTTGTATTTAAACATCCCATCAACGTTAAAACCAAGTAAAATGATAATCCACTAAAATTTTCTTTCGAGAAAGCTAAATCGAGAGTAAAACATCTATTTTCAAACTCTAAAAGAAGTCAAGTTTTTGGAAAATGTAACGCTAAACTTCGACCAAGAATCAAATTTTCCTAAAAACTTGCCAAATTGAAAGCAAACTTTCGTTTTCAACTTTTAAAATAAGTAAAGCTTTGCCAAATTAATTCAAAATATTAACAACGTACTCAAAAGGGATAAGTCAACTAGGTTAGAAATTGTATAAAAAGAAATCAACTTAAACATCACAATTACCAAGCAAGATCATGAGGTACAAACTCGACAAACAAAAGCACCAAGTCGAACTTTTAGGAGTAGAGAGGTATGAACGGTAAAAGTTTATGGTCAAAGAGAAGGGGAAACTAGACAACAAGGGTACCCATACACTTAGAACATGAATAACCAAGTCATCCGAACGGCTCCTCAAACAACCATAGCAACCAAAATGGTAACCACATCATCTCTAAAGATTTCCTCAATCTAACTTACTTCACTTTACTCCTAAGCTATCCCAAAACAAAGTACTTCGCCACAATCGTGACCTAACAACTCCCAATTATCACCTATATATCCACAAAACAACTTCCATGAAATCAAGGTCAAAGCTACTACAACACTATACCCATCCAAAGCTCTTGATTTTCCTAATATCCCAAACAAAATCTTGTTATATGACCCGAGCCGAAAGCACAATTGATGACATTTTCCAAATCATAGATATTATCAACCACAGGGCTACGAGACATCCATTTAAATCATCTAACTCGTCTTAGCTCAAAATCAATCGATCCCAACATATAAGTATATCCCAAAAACTTTGGCTATTGAATCTCATTACCACAAAGTGAACTTCCAAATACGTGTTCAAAAGTAGCAAAACTCTCACCTAACACGATTCTTAGGTAACCACCATGATACTCACAAAAAGGGTAATGTTCAATCATACCATGCCCCCTTTTACTCAAGTGATTCTATGCATGTTTCTTCATCTAATTATGTGTCATGTGGTGGTTTTGGTGATAGTCTTGACATGTGCTCTCCTTATGCTCCCAAAACCCCCTTGAATGATTTTTTGATGAGTAATGTTGATAACTTGCATGAGTTTGATCCCCCTTGTACACCACCTTACTCTCTATATTCCACTTTAGCACCCATACTTTTCCCAAGTCAAGTTACACCTTCTACAAACCATCCTACACCACACTATGTGAATTCCATGCTATTAAGCAATGAGTGTGAGATGGAGGTTATGATATTTGAGTGTGATTATGGATTGATTGAGCCAAATTGCTTACTTGGAGAAAAAGTTGTGGAGCCATGGTATTCAAATGAATTGGAGAATGTTTCATTTGAGGTTGATCATGAGTCTTTGGTAAGAGAGTATGTTGAGAGAATGATTCTTGAGTTGGAGAAGAATAATAATGATGAGAATTGTGAGAAAGAAGAAAGAGTAGATTTCCCTTTGGAAAATGAAAAGATTGACAAATCTTGTGAGGAATTTGAGATCATTGATGAGCCTTATGATGAAATGTTTATAGGCTTGAGTCATGACACTCTTGATTTGGATTGGGATGAGGACTTTGTGCTTGAGCAGATTAGGATACCCACCCTTCTTTGTGATGATGTTGTTGGAAACTTGATAGAATGGGAGGATGTCTCTTTAAGGATGAAGTTTGTTAGGAGTGAAGATGGACTTGGCTTTAACATAGATGATGAGGGTAATGAAGAAGAATAAGTGAGGGATTGTGAGGTGCATCCACTATATGAACCTCTTCTTGAGAAATTTCAGGTATGCTTTTGTGTTGAGGGTGAGTCTTATATATCATCCACCGATCATTTAGACCTCATCTTTCTTACCCCTTTACTTGAATTAATGAATGATGAGTACGCTTGTGATGTTCTCCTCAAAAAGGTTGATTTGTCCCATGATGACTACTTGTTGGAAACATTTGAAAATGGGGACAAAATCAACACTCTTAGAGGAGATATGAATGAATGTTGTGACGATATGTATGATGTGAAGAGTCTTGGTCTTCCTCGTATTCCTTTGGAGCAAGATGGCAAGACTTGGGGTGAGTTTGACAAGCTTGGCGTGCTCACCTTTGCTTATAAATTGCTTATGACTCATCTTGCTTCTTATTTATGCTACTTGTCATTCTCGTTGCTTTTCATTGCATCCTACCATATTCTTGATGATTGGTCCTCTTCATTTGATAAGCTAATGGGATCTTTGATGGGATTTTTAAATGACTCACTTGTTTGTTGTGCTTGAGTTTGATAGGTTATTGGACCAAGCTTTAGTTTTGGCGGTTTTCTTAAAACCGCGCTTCTTGGGAGGCAACCTAAGCTTTCCTTTCGTGCTTTCTTTCTTTTTGAAAAATTTTCAAAAAACCAAAAAAATATGCATTTCTTTTCTTATTCCCATCCTACACTCGGTCCATTGAGGACAATGTACATTTCAAGTGTGGGGAGGGGATTTATTCCAAAAATCCAAAAAATTGAAAATTTTATAAACATGTTTTCATTTATTTACATTTCCATATGTTAACGAATAAGTGTGGGGAGGAAACTCTCCTAACATGTCTTGTATATATTGTTGTTTGTGTAATAAAATGCATAGGTACATTTGGAATATCGGAGACATATGCTAAGGAGTTAGAAGATGCTTGGTATAATCGCTCCTATCTCTTCTCCTTTCTCCCTTTCTTTTCTCTTACTTATAATTGAGGAGGATGGGCTTTGTATGTTGAGGAGGATGGGCTTTGTTATGCAGCATCCTCAGGTTGTATTGGCTAGAGTTCAAAGTAGCATTCGAAGTAGCTAGCATGATTCAGTTTGTGTATTGAGTGCATGTGATGGTTGTAATGAGGTAGGGGTTATGTGTATGATGTAAGTGCCATAAGTTTATTAATGATAAGTATTCACATTCCACCAAAAAAAAAATTTGGGACTTGATGGATATGTGCCTATGTGTTGGTTGGATTAGATTGCATAAGTTTGTGTGGCATATAGTTTGATAGAGCACTTTGTGACACCCTCGATTTTCGCGGAAAAATAAACACGTATTTCTGGAGAAAAACTGCATGGGTATGTTTTTAATAGGTTCGTTTGGGAAAAACCTGTAATTTTGAAAATTTGAACCTGTTATAAAAATTCTCCATGGGAAGGTGTCAAACATTCAAGGTCTTGAATGTAAAGGGATAAGACATAAAAGTTGCGTATAATGCGATACAAATAAGTGTGAAAAAGGGGGACATATGTCCCTTGAATAATTTTTACAACAAAATAGAAATAGTCTGAAAGTCTCGAAAAGAAATGGAATATAAGCAATCCCAGGGTTACTTTGCTCGTTAGCTCGTCGGTATACCCCAAGGTAAGCCTCACCGTACCTGTCGATCGCATTTTATACAAATACGAAAGCCACAGTCAGTGGGGAGTAACTCCGAGTTCTCCCAGCCACGAAATGTCAAAGTTTATATAACATGTAATCAAACAGGCATGAATAAGAGCAACACATCGCCCTAGCATATAAATGCTAGACTAACATATTTGTCATGTGAACGAACATACAAAAACACATAATCCTAGCATGTGAATACTAGACCGACTCATACTATACTATCATGTGAATCACATAACATTTAAGAATCCAAACTCTATCAATCACAGCCGGCTTGCATCTCACCTTCTATAATTCATAGAATCACCAAACAAGAAAGGACAATATGTCAAAAACAGGCATAAGTTCTTAGGACAGTCAACAGTCACTCTGTAACTCGAGTCTATACCACGAGGTAAGGTAAACACCCTAGTCCTAAACCTGCGCAGACCTAGAGACATGCGGAAAACTACCGCATCCAAGACCCATGAATACCACATGAGTACACCTAAGGAATCCACCGAAGGGTTGGCTAGTACTTAAGCTGACCACATATTTCGATAGAGTCTCCTATCCATATACGTCAGGAGGTCATGCCCTAACTTGGATGTAACTCCCACCAAGCTAAGACACAAAGGCTATTAAGCTGTGAACATACACTCGTTAAAGACTATAATGGCCTATCTATGACGATGGTCTAAGAACCAACACCACACAAACAAGTAGGACACCCGTTTTTAAAATAAACAAGGCAAGGAGTCCCACCTGCAACATATAGATTCAACTACCAAGTAAGAGCCCTAGGATACCACCTAGCATGTGAAAGGCTATACAGTATAAACCAGAGATTGGCAAATCAACCAACACTCACAATCAATATAATGGCTCTATACTTAGTTCAAGAGGGGAAATAAACATGGAATCTGCAAGTTAG
>JAGPOY010003912.1:0-12581 GCA_018983105.1 Silene uniflora | reverse complement strand
ACACCTATAGGACACGTTCGAGAAATGTGACGTATGAGAGTACAGTCACATTTATGCCGAATACGACTAAATGCATAGTCGGAGTTATTGACTAATTTATTAGTCAACATGATGTTGAGATAATTATTTAATACGGATTAAATAAAATAGGCTAAGACGGATTAAACTGTTAATTCGTAAATTAAATATAAACGGTTATATTTAATTAATGTATAACATGGGAGTTTAGACGAATTACATAATTAATTCGTTTAATGAAGCTAATTATACAATATCGTCATTTTATTGTCAGACTATTATTAATGTATTGACTGCAATATGTGGCATAGTGACACATTAATATCTGATATTATAGACGGTTTATAATTATAACCCGCAGATATACACTTTAGTTCGGTGGGTCGAAATAAGGAGAGAGTGGAAAAGCCCACTCTCCCCCATGATGTATCTCGGCCGAATGGATACAAAATGAGGGACTTCTCTCATTTTGTAATCTGATCATTCATTTGCAAAAACATTAGGGTTTTGGAGATCGCACTCTCTGAAACTCTCGATCTCACATCGCGCAAAAACTCACGATACGTTCTCCCCATATTGCAAGGCAATCGGAGAACATTTCTAGCACACGCGGCATCGTCTCAAACTGTTTTGGGTGGAACTAATAGGAGGGGATCTAGGTTGATTCCTCGTTATTAGGCCATTTGCACGGACCGAAGGTTATTTCTCATCTCGTATTTTCGTATCTCGCATTTCGTATATGACCCGTACATTTCACATGTTAATTTTCGTTATAGTCCTGTAAATTAAGGGGTTAATATACGGATATTTACCCACAGTTCTTGCCCAAATCTCTCTTTTCTCGCTTCCCTTCTCCAATTCTAACTCATTCCCTATATAAAAAAACGAGTAGTCATAGCATGGGATCAAGGGCACAAAATCGCGAGCTAAGTCATATAAAACGCCTCCAAATGGATCAAAACGTGAGGAAATAAGGGGAGGAAATGGCACAATTTAAGCATACAACAGTAAGAAAGTGTTGCTTTTAGTATTGTCGAGTGTACTGGTCATGTTGGTTAGTCAAGTGATTTATTAGTGCACGGTGATCGATGGTACCAAACAAAAGTAAGGCTTGTGAAATTAGATCGTTAGTTCTAATTCAAGCGTCAAGTTTTAACCAACAAGTCGGTCTAGACTGCAAAGGGTGAAAACTAGTGGCGGACTCTAGCATACCCTAAAATGCGATGCAAAGGCACCTATTTACTCCCACAGACAACACTGCTTGGTATTGGAGGCAAATTTGCAAGGTAAAAACCCAATTTACTAAGGCTTATAGACAAAAGGCATGGACAGATCAGAAGGGCAGAGAATATACTACAGCTAAGGGATATGAACTTATTCGAATCAAAGCAGAGAGAGCTAAATGGGCTCCCCTCATTTGGAATAGATTGACTATCCCTAAACATGGAATGCCGGGGTGGATTTATCATCACAGAAATATGAACACTAATGAAAAGCTCCATAAATTAGGTATAAGTGCTGACGATACCTGCATCTTATGCCGAAATGATGTAGAAACAGTTGACCACCTCTTCTATGAGTGCTCCTATAGTTGTCAGGTGATCAAGATGACGAGTGATTGGCTGGGCTGTGACCTTCCTGTCCGCGATACAGTGAGATGGAGACTGAACATGAGATGTTCGAAAATGAAGAGAGGCATTATTAACGCAGTGTATAATGCTTGTCTATATTTTATCTGGAGACAACGGAATCTTACCAGATTGGAAGGTGCTTTTGATGCGTGCATTTTATATAGACTTTACGGTCCATTTTGGCACGCATTTCTATGCATTTTAGGTAACTTTATGTCACTTTATATCCCGAATATGCTACTTTGTGCTTTCATTGCCATTTTGCAGGTATAAGTCGATAAGTAGCGGATACCGAGCCGGAAGTTGTCCCAAGTATGCATTTTAGGAGATGGAAGAAGACGGAGCAGGAACTTTTGCATGGGATAACTTTTCCAAGCCATAAGCCAAATTTCTATCATTCACGAGCTGAACCGAGAGAAGACCTCGATCGAGCCCCTGTTGTGGTCGATCGAGAGGTTAAGGAGCCATCAAGACCTCGATTGAGCTATCCTGTGCTCGATCGAGGAGAGGCCATAGAGGAAATGCTCGATCGAGGAAGTGATGTCCTCGATCGAGAGGTTTGCTGAGAAGAAGTGCTCGATCGAGAAGTTCTGTTGCTCGATTGAGTAGAAGTCGGTTGTTGGGCTTACGAGTCCAAGCTATTAGGTTTAATTACACATTTAGAATTATTATAAATAAGATTAGCATAGGTTTAGCTAAACATTCATTCCCACACATTTGTTAATCAGAAACATTTCTCCTTTTCACTTTTGCTTTCACTGTAACTTTTATTCGGGTTTTTTCAATCGATTGGATTCGAGTTCTTTACATCGGATTAGCTTGAGATTGTAATTCCTTCTTACTTTAATCTTAATCCTTCATTTATTGCTTTTAATTTGTTGTTTCTCTACCTTTATTTCTGCCCTGGTTTAGTTTATGCGATTTAATTCCTTTATTATCATGTCTATTGATAGTTATTCGTATGTTTATGATATTTTCACTATCGCAAGCATGAGTAGCTAAATCTATTGATATGTTAGGATGAGGAAACCTGCGGTAGATGCATGATAGGGTTTGACATGTTAGGGTAGTCTTGAGACGGGGATCGTTCTATGCAGTTTTAATTGAGATTGGTTGAATGAGTGCACGCAGGAGACCAGTTATTTAGTTAATCCCGACCTAGATCGAAAGATTGGAAGGGTAGACTTGCTTAGATACGATAGGTGATTCCTAGTTAGGGCAAAAGTCAATTAGGGAGACCCTAGGGCGACTAGAGACCGAAAGGGTATAGTCATTGGTTTGAGACCGAAAGGAGATAACCTTGCTCTTCTTATCAATAAACTGACCGACCTAGTTAAACCGATAGTGTAGCTACCGCGGCGGACCGAATCCTGGCATATCCCCCTTTTATCTGATTTTATATCGTCTTTCTTGCTTTATTTCTCTTCCTTTAAAACTCGTAGTTTAGTTAAAAACCAATTTAAACCCCCCACTTTGTGACTTAGACATGATTGATTATAAATAGTTAGTTACCTCCCTGTGGAGATCGACCCTAGTTCCCCTAGCTTCTTAGTTGGTTGACTTAGGTCTTATTTTTGGTGTATAACGACACGCATCAAATTTTGGCGCCGTTGCCGGGGAGGCAATTTAATTATCTGTTTTATTTTTTCTGTCTTGTCTTAAGGAATTTCTGATTCCTTAAGACCGTTCTTATTTTTCTCTTTCAGTTTGTGTATGCGCAGGTCTTTACGGTTAGAATTAGTTGACGCTGATCCTGAACTTGAAAGGACTTTCTTACGCAAAAAAAGAGAGTTAAAGAAGATTCGTCAGGAGGAAGACTTGAGTACTTCTGACAGTGCTTTTGACAGTTTCATTTTCGAGGAAGAATTATTTGTTGAGACTGTGTTGCCAGTGAAAATGCCGAATATCGCCAGTCATTCGGAGCCTACTGCTGAATCTATTCCCAAGGGTTTCCAACTCACTACTGATGAAGATGGAAATACATTTGACATTCGACCGTCTTACATCAATTTGGTCGAACGGAATTTGTATCGTGGCATATGAAGATCTTTGCTTATTACTGCTCGTCTATCCCTGCTTCTAAGGGAGTGACCCCAGATAAGATCAAGGAGGTGCTTTTTCCTTTCTCGATGACTGATAGTGCGAGGGAGTGGTTGACGGATCTTGATAGAGAGGCAGCCGGTAGTACTGATTGGACCTCGCTGGCTCTTGCATTTTACAAGAAATATTTTCCGCCACAAAGGACCAACGCCTTGAGATCGCAGATTGCGAACTTCAAGCAAACTGCTACTGAGAATCTGTATGAAGCTTGGAGTCGCTTTAAGAAAGCGGTGAGGTCAGCTCCTCATCATGGGTTTCAGCCGTGGTTTTTGTGCAACCAATTCTACAATAGGTTGTACGATGATCACCTTCGCTATTCTGGATGCCGCTGCTAATGGGAGATTCCAGAAAGAGATTGATGATGATAAGGGCTGGAAATTGATAGAGGAGATGGCGAATCACTGTGCTGAGTATGGTAATCCGAGGAGTGGTACACGGACTGTCGCTAATATTAGTTCGAATGGCATTGATGCCATGTTTGACAAGTTAAATGCTCGACTTGATCAATGGGAGAAGAATAGCGCCGGGAATCAACAAACTGTGCATTTATTGCAAAATGAAGAGGCGCTTATTTGTGAAAGATGTGGTGAGTCGGGGCATTCGGCTGTAGATTGCTTCGCTGAAAAGGAGCAAGTTTGCTCATTTCAACAATATCGACAGGGAGGTGGTTACTACAATCAAAGCAACGTCCATCCTAACTTGAGATGGTCGAGTCAAAATATGCTAAATCCTACTCCGCCGCAGCAACAAGCCTATGTTCCACCGCATAAGCAAGGCTTTCAAAAGCCTCCAACATTTCCTACGCCGAGTCAAGCTAGTTCCTCATCTGGAGGAGTTTTTGAAATGGGTGAGCTGAAATCGATGATTCAATCATTGGCGATCCAAATTCAAAAATCTGATCAAGCCAATAATGCGACTATTAAGCTCTTGGAGTCGCAAATAGCTCAAATTGCGGGGAATCAATCGACTAGGCAACCTGGTCATTTGCCATCCCAAACGGAAAAGAGGAAAGAGACGCTGAACATGATTAGTTTGAGGAGCGGTCTCACATATGATGGTCCTAATGCTGCTGTAACTGATGTTTTTGGCACGAAATCCAATGTGCCAAGTTCTGACAGTGAGAAATCACTCGATCGAGGGGGTGTTATTGCTCGATCGAGTGGAAATGAAGAAATTATGCTCGATCGAGGAGATGCTGTTGGTCGATCGAGTAGTTATGTTGGTAATGTTGCTCGATCGAGCAACTTGACTGAGGAAATTGGTCGATCGAGTGCTGACAATGCTTGATCGAGCAACTTGAATGAAGAAAGTGGTCGATCGAGTGGTGACATAGCTCGATCGACTGGTCCTAGTGAAGAAGATGCTCGATCGAGAGGGTTGAGCAAGCGTATGATCAATAACGCTATTATTCGAGATAGTCGAAAGGGAGCTCCTGAGGAATATGCTCCGTTTCCTGGTCGATTGTTGCGGGCAAAGGCAGAGAAAGAGTTCGTACGATTCACTGATATGTTGCGCGACTTAAAGGTGAATGTCCATTTGCGGAGCTGCTATTAAAGGTACCTTCTTACTTAAAGTTTATGCGTGAAATTTTATTGCGTAAGAGGTCGGTAGATGCCGTAGAGACTGTTGCCTTGACTGAGGAGTGTTTGGCATTCCTCCAAAATAAGAGCCCACCTAAACTGTCTGACCCAGGAAACTTTTCGATCCCATGTCGTATAGGAACCTATAAGATTGACAATGCACTATATGACCTAGGAGCCAGTGTTAGTGCTTTACCCCTATCATTGGCAAAGCGGTTAGGATTCACTAGGTTCCAATGTACCAACATGACGGTCCAGATGGCTGATCGGATCTTGTCTCGACCTTTAGGAGTCATAGAGGACATCCATGTCCAAATAGGGAAGTTCTTTATTCCTGTCGACTTTGTAGTGTTGGACATTCCCGATGATTCACACACTCCCATTATTTTGGGAAGGCCGTTCTTGCATACTGCGCAAGCGGTTATAGATGTCGGGTTAAGGACACTCACTTTTCATATCGGTGGGGAGGAGTTAGTTTTTGCTCAGTCTGCGACTCATAAGGGTTCTATGCTCATCTTACCTTGCAATGCTATTCCTTTAGTTGATATTGAGCCAAAGTCGTATGTGCATGATGTATCTGCTACTCCTATTATTGGCGTTTAGCTAACACCACGTATGCATGATTTGTCTATTGCTGCATTTACACCTCCGCCCCAGCTTGGGAGCGATATGGAGGACAGTTCTTCTGTTGCTTATTATGCAGGTTCTGGATGGAGTGCATTGGCACTAAAGCCTGGGGAACCGTGCTCGAAAGACTTTGTTAAACCGGAGAATGCAGAAAGTGAGGTGGTGCGCAAAAGCTCAAAGGACTTCAAGTTGGAGCGCGACACTGAAGATGGCTCGTTGAAATGGAGAAAAAAGTCAGAAATTATCACTGCTGAGGGTAATTCCGCATGTTAGAGGCCCCACTGCGGCTTAATCAAAAAACTTTTTGGATATTGAGCCGGGTTTTCAACCCCGTGCAACTTGTAATAGATAATTTTATTTGCTTTTAGACTCATTTTTATTTCGTTTTATTTGGTTTTAGACAATTAGAATAGCGACAATTAGTTTAGGAGACTATAGACTGCTTTTATTTTGTTAAAGACAATTTTGTGGTATTTTTGGGACGTATTTCATGTTGGTTTTGCAGGTAAAGGATCGCGTACTCAAAAAGCTATATTTCGAAGTGCGTACAAATGGAAAAAGGGGTCGATCGAGTAAAACTTTACTCGATCGAGAAGACCAGTGCTCGATCGAAGAAAAGGGAAGTTCAAAGGGCGGATTTTGTTCGATTGAAGACCCCTCTTTGATCGATCGAGGAGAATTGCACACAGGAGTGCTCGATCGAGGACTTATTTTAGTCGATCGAGCAACCATTCGGCTATTAAAGGGCAGTTTTCTCGATCCACTTTTCATTTCTCTCGATCCCAATTTGTTTGTGTTCTTCATCTCCCTCAACCCTAATTCCTTAAATCCTTACTTTCAACCTTTTTATGCCCAATTAATCTCCACAAATCAATTACCAAAGTGTTCATTTACTTTAATTGATCAAAAGCCCGATAGTTTTCGTGCTTTATTTCGATATTTGGTGTTTTTTCGAAAAATCTGGGTTTAATTCGAAATTTTCGAATTCGTGTGTTATTTGCTTGATTAATTGTTTCTATTGTTTAATTTTAACCCTCTTTTCCTCTTATTTGATGAATTAGGGTTAGAAGCCATTGTTAGGATATTAAGCATAATTTTTTCGGCTTTTGATTATTGCTTGTTGATTATTGTAGACATGGATACTCCTTTTGATCCGTCTACCATTTCCGAGGCCACGAAGGCCAATGTTGTAGAGGAGGCCGTTGTTGTTGAGCCTGTGACCGCGGTTGAACAGGCTGTTTCGCCTACTGTTACTGAGGCCGTTGTTGAGACGGTTATTAGTGACGTTGCTGTTGTTGCTAGTAAGGCCGAGGCTATGTCCGAGCAGCCTACTTCTGCCCCTGTTACTGAGACCGTGCTTGAGCCTGCTCAGGCTGCTCCTGCTGCCCCCATTGTTTCTGAGGCCATTAAAGCCACGACTGCTTCTGAGGCAGCCCCTCTTGTTCATACTGATACTGCTGCCCCCTCTGTTTCTACTGTTTCTTTAGATGTGCAGGGTAAGAAGAAGGTGGTTCCCTTTAGCCAGGTGGCTAAGCCATTGACTACCACAGCGGGTTTAGCTCCGAAGAAACCCGTTGCCACTGCTGAGCGCCTCAAACCACTGTCGAGCATACGAGAGGTACATTTCGTTTCTAGCTCCCACCGAGGCCGGTTGGAGCGCATGCTTCCTCTCCCATTATTTCGAGTCGCTTTATTTATCAGCCCGAACTAGAAAGTCTTGGTTTTTATGCTAACGTTTGTGCCTTGCTGAACATGACGGGGATGTCGGGATTGATAAAAATGAAGGAGTCAACCTATCGAGTTCCTACGCTCGAGTTTTTTAGCTCATATGCTTTTAGACACGATTTGTATACGGCTGACCCTTCTAGTGCTTGCATTACTTTTAGACTCTTTAATGAGTCGCATTCATGGACCTTGTTCAAGTTGGGGGCGGTTTTGGGTTTGGTGAGTGATGGACCTGTGTCACCACCTAGGTCGTTAGTTAGACAGGCTAGGGCTGCCCTTTCACACACTTTTTACGCCTCGCGTAAGGTGGCCCATGTCCATTTACCTGCCCCCCGTTTTTTCTTGCGACTGCTTGGTGAGTCTATTTTTGCTCGACCGGAACCTAATAACGTTACCAACACTGAGTTAGCCATTCTCGCGGGGTATCTAAACGTTGATTATGGTACCTCGTTTGTTGTTAACATTGCTTATTTGCTAGCTCAGCATTGGAACGGTAATGGGTCCCGTGACACCGGAGCCGTGGTTGGTGGCAGTTTGGTTAGTAAGATTGCCCGCCACCTTTATCCTGATTTTCCCCGAGGCCATAAGCCTCATGACCGTGACACCGCGATCGATACTACCACTATGATAGGCTTTACGTGGATTATGGGGACTGACCGCAAGACGTGGAAGATATGCGATCGGCCGTCTGTTGTTTTACCTTGCCCGACTTTACCCCAGCTATTACCTCTACCCACTGCTGAAGGGGTAAAGCCCCTTCCCCCTATCTACCATTTATCTTTCGCGACTACTCCTTCCTCTTCTACCAAGAAGAGTGATGCGTGCATTTTACATAGACTTTACGGTCCAATTTAGCACGCATTTCTATGTCATTTAGGTGATATTATGTCACTTTATGCCCCGAATATGCTACTTTGTACTTTCATTGCCATTTTGTAGGTACAAGCTGTGAAGTAGCGAAAATCGAGCCAAAACTGTCCCGAGCATGCATAATTAGAAGAAGGAAGAGTCGGAGCTGGTTACTCGAGCATTGGGAAGCGTGAAACCATCCCATAATCAAGTAAAAAGGCCAAGTTGTGGACTAAGCACGAACTAGTAGAAGTAAGGGAGCTTGGCAAGCAAAGGAAGAGCTTCACGCCGCTAGTACTTACTTTGGAGAGCCATATCTCGAGTTATACAACATATAATCAAGTGATTCCAATTGGAGGTGAAAGCTTATCCTCTTAGCTTTCCAACGCCACAAAAATCTCTTGATTCCGATCAGTAACGAAGAAATGGCGGCCGTTTGAAGTTCAGTGCGCGAAGCAGGAATTACGCGCTGAGAAGTGTTCGATCGAGAAGTTCTTGTGTTCGATCGAGAGCCTATTGTGGTCGATCGAGTACTATTGTGGTCGATCGAGAGCCTATTGTGGTCGATCGAGTACTATTGTCCTCGATCGAGTGATTTGTTTCAATAATTATGTTCGATCGAGAGCTTATTGTTCTCGATCGAGTAGTTTTGAGTCGTGGGCTTTGGTCCGTGACGCAATTAGGTTAAATTATGTTTTAAGTTTATTATAAATAGGATGATTAGGTCTCTAATCAGGGGCCCCCATCATCGACGGAGAGGAGGCAGCTCCTGTTCCGCGGCTTGTTCTATTTTTCCGGATCTAACTTTGCAATCAATTTTTCCCTTTTAAACGGTATTTTCTCTTTATGCTTTATTAGTTAGTTATTTTATCGTAGCTAATTCCTTTGCTAGGACTTAGGTGACCCATGTTATGCTAGGATAGTAATCGTATTAGGTTGTGCTTATTAGATCTATGATGTTTTGCTGCATATAATTGTTTTAGCCTAATTGAGTCGACGCAGTTAGACTATTGACCGTAGTAAGCCTTTACCTAGACCGAAAGGATGGAAAGGGTGAGACCCGTAGAAAATATTAGGGCACTTTAGTGAGGGCGAAAGATAAGCTATTTGTGTTTTAGGGTGAATTAAGGATCGAAAGGCGACGTTCGTTACCCCTTAGATCGTATTTGCATTGACCCGAAACTTAGATTACTTGACTTAATTAACATGGCGAACCGACTGTCCTAGTTACTCTCTTTCCCTTGTTCTCCCTTATTTCTCTCTCCCTTTCCTTCGTAGTTTAGTTAAAACCAATTTACAACCCCCGTATGTGACCAATTAGCGAACCGTTAAACAGATATCTTGCCTCCCTGTGGAGATCTACCCTACTTACCGCTAGCTTATGTTAGTTGTACTTAGGTATTATTTTTGGTGTGCATCGACACGCATCAAATTTTGGCGCCGTTGCCGGGGAGGCAATTGCCCTATCTGTTTTTGTTTCGTTTATTTCCATCCGTCTCGGGGAATTTTATTCCCTGAGGCAGTTCTTATCTCTTTTTCTAGTGTTGTTTTGATAGGTCTTATAGGTCCTATCGGCGATGCTTCGGGAGAGGCTACCTATGTTCCGTTCACCGGAGCAACAGGTGGTATTTTGTGAGAGATGTGGTGTCGTGGGACACGATGCGGTTTATTGCTTTGCAGATTTTGACCATGTTCGTGCCTATCGACGGTATAAACATGGTTACTATGATTCGTGCCCACAACGCAGTTACATGCCACATCCGTACTATCAACGTGGCTTCCAAGAGCCGTCCTATCCCTTTTCGCCGCCACAACAACAACATCCCCCACCTGCTGTCAACTATGAAGAGATCGCTGAATTGAGGTCGTTAGTAGCGACCCTTGCTCTTCAAGCGCAACGAGTTGAAGAATCGAGGAGTGCCTCTATCGAGAGTCTTGTGCGTCAATTAGCTCAAGTGACAACCGAGCCCGAAGATGATATGTACGACTCGGATTTAGAGGAGGTCTTCAACGTTGCTGCATATGACCAGTTCGATTGCGAAAGCCTATATAATCGATTGGACGATACAGCAGAGGAAGAGGTCGATCGAGAGCTCAAAATTGCTCGATCGACTGATTCTGACGAGGAGTTACTCGATCGAGTAGATGTTAATACTCGATCGAGTGGTTGGGTATTACTCGATCGAGTGACTATGTTGCTCGATCGAGTGATTTTGGCGAAGCAGGAGTTCGATCGAGTGATCCAGTTGCTCGATCGACCACAGTAGCTGCGGTCAGCGAAGATTCGTCACTCGATTTTGTCCTGACTAGCGATGAGTAGGTAAACGCAGATCGTTCTTGTTCAATAGAAGGTATTATCATTCCTTTTGTTGATTTTCATACGGTTAATTTTGTGTCTTCCGTTAAATCATATGCTGCTTTTGATTTTACGCCTCCGCTCCTATTCGGGAGAAAGATGGAGGAACATCGCCTTGTTTCTTCTTATACAGGTCTTGACAGGTTAGAAGACCCGGGAGGAGGATCTAAAGACTCCATCCCGCCTAGGAAGAAAGCACGACAAAGACCTGATAGAGTCGTGATGGATGCTGTGATAGGTCGCTGCCTTTCCACTGCTGTGCTTTGGAGGACGGTGGTGAAGCTCATGGTCGCTGAAATAACTGTGTTTAGTCAGAAGCCTCTCTTCATTATTTTTGCTGATCGGTGACGAAAGAAGGTCGAGCTGGGACCTATCTGAAACTAGCGCTTGTCGGGAGGAAACCCGTCTTCTGTTTTACTTTATTTCAGACTTTTATTTACGTTTTTGAGACATTTATAATCCTATTTTTGCGCGTCTATTCGGTACCATCACTGTTTGTCGCTTGCTGATGCGACAGTTATTCGATCGAGTGCCTTATTGCTCGATCGGGTAACCTGGCTCCCTAAAGTACTCGATCGAGAGCCCCTTCTTCTCGATCGAGCAACTCAAGTGAAGACTCCCTTCGATCGACTGTTCTTCTTCTTCAATCGACTGCTTTTCTACTCGATCGACGGGTGGCTGCTGATATTTCATCGATCGAGTCCCTGATCGCCTGGTTCGGTTTGGGGAGGTTCGTGGTGCGCGCTATTTTGTAAGTTCTCGACTCATTCTCCTTAGTTTGCATTTTCTTTCCTTTACTTTGTACAATGGGGGCATTGTACAGTTTGGTTTGGGGAGGCTATGCATCCATATCTGTTCTGCATATTGTTTTTCTTGCATTTATGTTATCACGTTTATATTTCCGTATGCATTGTTGTTTCAATTCTCAAAAAATTCTAAAAAAACAAAAAAAAAAACAAAAACCAAAAATAATTAAAATTTTTCGAAAAGTCAAAAATATTCACGTTTAATTTTGCATGGATTGGAGTATTTTCAATGATGACATTGCTCTTTACTTGTCTTTTGCTTGAGCCTTGCACTTTCATTAATGGTATTTAGCTAAGTCGTACGCATATTCATCGAGTTTTTGTTCGAATTTAGCTGACTGTTTAGACTTGACCTGATAAATTGGCAAACTACTTAAAATTTCTGAGTTTTAGAGCCTTATAACTGGTGACATTAATGACCGGTTCACGTAGAAATTGAGAGTAGTACTCCATGCATATCATGTATCATCAATTTGCACGTATATGAAATTCAATTGCTTATTGCCTACATACATTCGGGTTAGTGGTTGGTGTCACATGCAGGGAGATGCTTACATTACCCTTTCTTTCATTTTACCCCATTTAACTCCACATTAGCCAAATTCGCCAGTTGCCCCGAAACTACAATCTAAATTTAGCCTACCTTTGCTGAGCTAGTTAGTAGTTTTGTGGAATATATTCTATCGTATCGGATTTTGGCTCGTATTTTTTATATTGGAGCGGGTATTTATGAATAGAGGGTTGACGGATGGAGAAAGTACTCGATCGAGTACTTTTCTACTCGATCGAGTAAGTTTGGGTTTGGTAAGTCTCTCGATCGAGTTGCTTTGTTTTGAGTTCTCCTCGATCGAGTGGTTCATCTAACTCGATCGAGAGAATCGTCCCTATT
>JAGPOY010003911.1:2366-14947 GCA_018983105.1 Silene uniflora | reverse complement strand
TATTTGGCCTCGCATGTCCCCAAAGTCTGTGATACTTCCTTCTCATCTAACCCAACATCTCCTCAGTTCCGTTTCACAAACAAGAAGCGCTCTCATCAAACGCTTCATCTCTCTTCTCAAGCTTATGATAATTTGCTTCATGGCACACATTTGGGTTTCTACCACCCAAGGTCCATGTCTTTTATGAGGGTTCGTCCCCTCACCCCGAAAACCATCCAGACGGGAATTCCTCATGACGACGTTCATGAGACAGCAGAAATTCCCACCTCTTCTCCTACTTTGGAGGAGAACTTTTTACATATTGGTCAAGTTGAACGGACTGACAGTGTTGTGTTGGCAAAGGAGGAGGCTGAAGTTCAGGTTGATAAGAAGACGCGTCTAAATTCCGACTCTCCCTATCCTAGTAAGATCTCCTCTGTTCAGTTTGTGTTTGCTGCGGTCAGGGAGGTTGCAATTACGAAGAAAAGACCTATTGTGGACCATTCACATACTAAAGCCTACAAGGATTGCGCTTCTGCCACTTCCACAAAAAGATCTATGGTTTCATGTTCTTTTTACAGGTACACCTGCGTGACCGTTACGAGGATGAAACGGAAGCATGTCCAGTATATCGAGTTTGACGGCCATTACCATCCACCGTTCAAGAGAAGTCGTATAGTTTCCTTGTGTGGTACTACTTGTACTTGGGTATCGTGTAGTTCTGGGGTTCTTTCTGCCCCGTTGTTTGTAACTTAACGTAATTCTTGTACCCGCACTAGTTTTATTTATACCAGTATACTGTTGTCGAAAAAAAAAAAAAACTAGGCGTTGGATTTAGTTAATCTTGGTTATTTTTTTTTTTTTGGTACGAACAAGGGGCAAAGCCCCGATAATTAACTAGGAATTACACGGGGAATGGCTACCCCAAAAATATCTTCCCTAAGGATTGAGCGTAAACTATTACTCGGTCTATCTAAATACGTGGGTATAGTGCTTGAAAGGACTCCATGATTAGCGAGATGATCGGCAGCTCGGTTTGCTTCTCTATAAACGTGTTCTAGCTTGACCTTCCAATGTGGTTCACCGATTAACTCCTTACACCGCTTCACAATAAATTTCAACCCGTTGCTCACAAGTTGATCCTCATTGACGATCTTCACACAAGGAGAGTTGTCCATATGGATAATAAGCTTCTTAAAGCGCAGCGCTTTAGCCCTCTCTAACCCGACTAGGAGCGCAATTAACTCGGCTTTCATTGATGAGCAATTACCGCAGGAAAGGAAAAAGGCCGACAAAAAATTACCCGTTTCGTCGCGAAAAATTCCACCAGCACCGGCTAATTTTAAATTTGGGTCTTTAATTTTTATTTATTTTTTTGTCAATTGAAGCTCGCGCACATAGTCTGATTACAATAAGGGGGGATTGGAACCTGAGACTTAATGTCCACAATGCCTCGTGTTAACCACTAAACTAGACATATTCGATAAGGTCTTTAATTTAATGCGAGTAATCAGAAGTATTTTTTATCGGTGTTAAATTTAAATGCTGGGATGAATGGAGAATTTTAAAATTTGAAGTTAATTCTTTATTAAGATTCGTTTTACGTTGATTAGTTACATTGTAACGATTAATAATTCATCATCTTGAAGATTTTTAAACATCAATTGGTTTTACGTCGATTAGTTAGTTTAATGTTGTTTCGCTTCATAATTCGTTATTTTGATTTTAGAAAAAAAACGACTTATTTTACATCAATTAGTTTAACGAATTTCGATTGGTGGATCAAATCTAAAGTTTTTTAGTTGTTTGTTTGTTATTCGATACTTCCTCCATTCCAATGAATTCTATACATTTCACTTTTTGGGCACTATTCATAAGTCGAGTGAATCTTCGATACAACTTTTAATATATAACATAAAAGATAGTCATGTGAGATCTTGTTTAAATTGTCTTACCGAGTACATTGTGAATATCAAATTTTTATAATTTTTATCAATATGTAACTAAAGATATTGACAAAAGAAAACGGTTATTGGCAAACGTGAATAAAGTAAATGTATAGAATTCATTGGAATGGAGGAAGTATTAGTTTTTTCCGATTAAATTTTTGTGGACACTTTGTTCGAAATGTTTGGATTGAAATGGGCAATTTAAAAAGTTGATTAAATAAAAAATGAGAAGGCAACCCAATGAAACCGAATATGGGCCGAAAGATGTTATATAAGTGTTGGAGGTAAATAAAAAAATTCCCATTCCCCCGTTGTGCCATTCAATATTCCCGGTGGTGAGAGAGATGATGATGTCCGGCGACATTCCCCCAAATCAGACTATCTACATCAAAAATCTGAATGAGAAGGTCAAGAAAGAAGGTTGCTTCTCCTTTTCCCTGTCTTTTTTTAATTTATATTTATATTTATTTTCTAGGGTTTGAATGTTTGAGATTTTTCCTATTTTGGTACTGGCTCGATTCGATTCACTATTTAGTTAATCTAGATTACCAACCTTGTAGACGCCTATTTGATACTCATTATGACTGACTGGAGTTGACACCATTCATCTATTCTAGAATAGATGAATGAATGAATGAATGAATGAATGAGTGAATAGTAGACAAGATATTTAGGGTTTACCATTGAATTGAATATGAAAATAGACGGCATTAGTGAGAGTTTGATACTTGTTCATTTATTTAATATGTATATGTATGAGAATCTGAATCCTCTCTTTTACTTAGAATTGAAGAGGTCCCTCTATTGCTTATTCTCTCAATTCGGGAGAATTCTAGATGTTGTCGCCTTGAAGACCCCTAAACTTCGAGGCCAAGCATGGCTCTGCTTTAGTGAAATTACTGCTGCTAGCAATGCTGTCCGTCAGATGCAGAACTTCCCTTTCTATGATAAGCCCATTGTCAGTCTTCCTTCTTATTTCAATCATTCTTTAACTACTTACTACTCCCTATCATTCTTAATTCTTAACTCTTTTCTTGTTTCAGCGAATACAATATGCTAAAGCTAAGTCTGATTGTCTTGCAAAAGCAGAGGCCACCTTTACATCCACCAAGGAAAACAACAAGAAACAACAAGACCAAGGTTTTCTTTTTCTTCTAATCATCCCACTCACTGTTTTTTTCTCAATTAGGATGCATAAGTCCATACCAAATTGCACCTCACCTAGTCGGACCTGGTATACTAGTAGGCGCTTGCTGAGTTGCCATGACATTATTCCGTCCATGTGTTGTCGGAATCTAATAAAACATTGAGGAGGAAGTAATGATTAAATCACCTCTTCCTTCCTTGACCTTTTCAAACTTATAATTTCACTATATATCTTCATTTCTTCTTACTGTTTTTCCATTTTTCATTGTTTTCACAATGGAAGTTCTATACAATAATGGATCCCGTTTCATTTTGGAACTAAGGCTTTGTTATTGTTTAGAGTGTGAGAGTTCAAATCCTGTTTTGGACTTTGGTAACTGTGTTCTGGGTCACTGCATTGTATATCATGGTGTTTGCCAACCTTATTTCCTCTCATCTTGATTTTATTAAAACATTGGTGTTATTTCTGACATTATCTACTCATTCAGCTGAAAAGAAGCGACATACCGAAGGAACTCAGCAAAATGCTAATGGTACTGCTAATCAAACCAATGGCGGGACATATGTAAGTAAATGCAACAACCTTTTCTTTCTATTTTACCTAAATTACTTCCTACAGAGTATGTGCATAATTCCTTGGCATATAAAAGTAAATGTTGGTTTGTCCCAACCTCATCCAGCCTATTGATTTAGAAATGTTGCGACTAAAAATTTATGTCCCTGGAATGCTTTCTGCTTTTTCTTCCTGGTCTCTTGTATTATACTGTCATGCTTGAGAGATGTCTCGTCTGCTGTGCTGTTGTGTTATGATGCACAATTTTTCACTTACAGCTGATGTTTTATTGCAATGACAGGCTTCACAACGCAGACCAGGAGGGCGGGAAGCTGCAACTCCAAACAATATCTTGTTTGTTCAAAATTTACCATATAACACAACAAGCTTGATGGTGAAAATGCTGTTCGAGCAGTACCCAGGCTTCAGGGAAGTGCGGATGATTGAAGCAAAGCCTGGCATTGCTTTTGTGGAGTTTGAAGATGAAGACCAGTCAACAGTAGCAATGCAGGCGCTTCAGGGATTTAAAATCGATCCTCAGAATCCTATGGAAATCACTTATGCAAAGAAGTGAAATTTCTCATCTCAATCACATTGTATACCTGGTATCTGATTTTATAGTAGTTGTAATGGTATTTTGGTTGGTGAAGCGGTGAATCAGATTTTCTCTTTGTAATATGCTCCTTAAGTACCCGATATCTGATTTTATAGGGGTTGCAAGGGTATTTTACCTGATTATGTAGTAGAGAACATATTCTAAAGTTTTCAGCCTTTGTTTTTTTTCATTGATGACTGGCAAATTAGGATGGCTGTGGATTAGCTCTGGTCGCGTCATTGCTGCTACACTTTCGTGTGGACAAATTTTTACGACTTTTTAATCTAGGACGAGGAAGAGGTTGTAATAGAGAGCCAACATCCAGAATTTGAAGAAACCATAATCAAAAGTTTGAGAGCTTTTACAGCTTAAGTGGTAAGCTGAGTGATACCAATTAGAGGAACATTGTTTGTATTACCAACAGAAAATTGTAATTTCATTCTAGATAATGTAGAAAACAATTTCCTTACATGTGTCACAGAAAAACAAACACCTATAGACTGCATAAAAGAGTCGTTACTATATTTCAATTTCAAAACACCGCAAGTCAATGAGCACAGACATTGGGGTTGGGATGGAGAGCATCCTGAACAAGTGTTGGTGTTGGATTTCTTCATCAAAATGATCTTTCAACTGCTACCCTACATGAACGCCAGTTTTCCCTACTCTATTTCAAGCTCTTATTCTGCGTAAGCTGAATTTTTGAAAAGATACGTCACTGTTTCCTTACAGACTGGCCTGGATTTGTGCTGGGATGTAGCGATTTAAATTTTGTTTGACGCTTTTGAATTTTGCTCGACGCTTTTATCTTGGCATGTCTTTTGTCACTGTCAGTCCTAAAATTCATGTTTTTGATACCTGTTTATTGGGAGCAACTTCAATTAACATAATTGCCAACAACTACTACAGTAAATTTGATGAGGAAATCTCACACTCGCATAGTTCACACTCACTGTTTCGCTCCGGTCGCCATCACAGAACACGACAAATCTTGCATCGTGCTGTAGAAATAGGGGGCTTTAAGAAAGTGAAGCTCCATACATCCTTCAAAGCTATGCTGCCTCAGTCTCTTATAATTATGGAGCATATGGAATGCCGTGGTTGTGTACTTGAATGGAGAGACGAAGCGTTTCAGCCCCAGGTCATCTATCTCCACCTCTCTATGTGATTTGGTTCGAGGATTACATTACAAATTTACAATGGGTCTGTTCATTGAAGATGAGATGAAACTAGTAAAGGCAATAGTGAAGATGCCAAAAATGGAGGGATACTCCACTTGTGAGCTGTGAATGTAATGCCTCCTATTCACCTACCTCAGCCGCCGGCCAGTATGACTTTGACTATTTGTATCAGAGGATACATTTCAATTCAAGGCCTCTTTAGTCAATTCTTGTGCATGCTTTGTCTGCCATCCATCCCCTTCAACCACCGCTATGTGAAGTCTGAACCATGAATTATTCTCAACATCGCCATCAATGAAGTCTCTCTTTCAAATTTGCTAACTAGGTTTCCTACGTTTAACTATATCTACTACTTGAGACTTTTAGCAGTTTTTGCACTATAAACTTCCTTTCTTCATGCCATTCTTTTCCACTAAGTTTCATTTCTCCTCTCCTTCGTCCCCCAGTATATATAAATAATACTATCGTCTTCATTTACCACTCTACAGCACCAACGCCAGCCTCTCCACTAGGCAAATATGTATATCTACTTCCCTGATATATTAATTATTTTCGTTTTTTACTCAGGCCATTTTTCTCATATGTTATGTAGTATAGTAGTAGTAGTAGAAGGTTGAAGCAGTTTTCAAGAGTTAACAAATCAACAAACTCTCTGTGGTTGCTATTTCTGCCTAAATTTGACCCCCTCGCCCATACCCCGCCTGATCAACAGAAACTCTGTGATTTTATATATATCTTCAATATGATTTCTAATGAAAATTGAATGGTGACAGGGGAAGTGAGGAGGTTCTTCCGCCAGTTTTGAACTCTACTTCTAAGCCCCCTCCTGTATTCGATGGAACCACCAGGTGCTTCTTGCTTCCTTTTTTTCGCAGAATTATTAGTTTGTGATTCCGAATATATACACAACAAATAACTCTCCAAAGTCCAAACCCTGGCTAAAAGTAACTGTTTCTCTTTCGCATGATATGAATGCTTTAGGCTGTACACTGCCTATACATGTCCTTTTGCCCAGCGGGTCTGGATTGCCAGGAATTACAAGGTTTGTGGTCTACATTTGAACACGAATCTTAATTCAACGCCGCGACTAATTTATCTGAGGTGCGCAGGGCTTACAAGATCAAATCCAACTAGTTCCCATTAGTATGGATGACAAACCAACTTGGTACAAGGACTTATACCCACCAGCTAAGGTACACAACTTGTTTTATCTTGTCTTTGCTATACTTTGCGGCTAGTCAAGGACTCTCCAACTATGATATTCTTTGTAGGTTCCTTGTTTGGAGCACAATAATAAAATCAAGGGAGAAAGTCTGGATTTGCTCAAGTATTTAGACGCTCACTTCCAAGGACCATCTCTATACCCTGATGTAAGTCAAGCAAGGACTTCTCATATATCGCCTTTTGGAATTCCAGTCTCTTAACCTTTTTGCATTTTTCCTTTTCCAAAATATGCAGGATGCTGTGAAATTAGAATTTGCCCAACTGCAATTTGCGAATGCTGACGCATTTGGCGCAGCTGTCATCACTTACCTTAAAGGAGGCTCTGATCTTGACAGTGAAATTTGTATGAATTCTAGAGCTTCATTTATCTCGCCTTGTTTATAGGCTTATAGCAGCCATGACTATGACAATTCTTTCTTGCTCGCTTTCTAGGTGTTCTTTTTGACAAGTTAGAAGAGGGTCTGTCTAAATTTAATGATGGGCCGTTCTTCCTTGGCCGATTCAGTGCAGTAAGTCAGCCTCTAATCCTCTATATATAAACATTGTGGGTTACTGCTTCTGGTTGTTGAAGTATTTTGAGGTTGAACTGTAAGATTGTGACACGACATTATGGCTTTCACACTGTCTAGCACACTTAAGTTCCGAACTGTTACCCATCCATGATGTAATAGTACATACTGGCACAGAATACTATGACACCATTCTCTGTGACTCGGAGAGGGGATCTGAGTTGTAATAAGGTACTTTGTCGTATATCAGGTAGACATTGCGTATGCTCCGTTTATAGAAAGGTACCAGCCACTGTTGCTAGAGTTAAAGAGCTATGAGATTACAAAAACCAGGCCCAAGCTAGGTGTTTGGATCAAGGTACACCGCTGATCACCCTATAACTCTACTTAATGACGAGCAGGCATTAAGCAACCTAAAAGCGCTGTGTAGCATTTTTCAACAACACTGCAATGTTGTGCAGGAAATGGACAAAATTGAAGCCTATAAACAAACCAAACGGGACAGCAAAGACCTAACTTCACATATCAAGAGGCATGTCTTGGTAAGCAACGGTGCCTGAAGTTAGAGGCTTGCTGTTACGTTGCAACTTGCTAATGAGACATCAATGTGATTATATGCAGGGTAAGTGAAGATGGTGTCAGCCGCAAGCAAGAGACCTGCCTGCCATATTGACTCCAATATGATTTTAGTTTTTAGTCTTTGATGTGCAATCCTATGTTCTATCCTTAGTAGGTCAACATTGTTAGTTTTCGACATAAATATGTGACAGCATTAAGAAAGTTATGTCAATCTTGTAATCGACAAATATTTATTCGCCAATAACGTTTCTTGTATCGTGAAGTACTAAGTATTTTTGCATTATACAACGCAATTTAATGTGTCATTCAAATACAGTCAGTCTCTCAGTTACTTTAACACGAAGGTAAGGTTGTATAAACAACAAACACAAGGCACTAAGGTAAGTGTAATGTTGTTAATTGGCTAAAAATGAGATTCTTTACTATAGGTTGTCTCAGAGTGCCTGATTTGAAGGAATGGGAGACATCTTGACAAGTCACTAATAAACGCCATGACAGGCTTAACCCAGACATCAGATAATCGATTTATTAACGTGATTACGGTAGATAGCAATGACTAAGCTAGAAGCTTTTATCATCATTGATACATTGGGTATCTGTATCACTCCCCCCTTATCCCCTCCAGAATTGAGGCATCCAACATTTTCAAGGTCACTAAAATTTGAAGAATGTACGACATGCATTAACAACACATACACACGCTGAAGAATGGAAGTCTATGCTATCTGATCTCAAACAAGTTGTTGAATTTTTGCATACCAAGACGAGCAACATAGCTAGTATACGACATACCGACATAGCCTAACATAAAGCACGCTACTGAGCTGTTATTTACAAGCAAAAGAGCAGAAACTGAAGTTGAGTGAAAAGTAACAGTAGCAGTCTAGCAGAGGCAGTAGGAAGCCTAGAATTTGGCAAAAGAGTCTTTTAAGAAGGTGTTGCTCCCTGATTATGCGTCTTCAGTTTTGTCAGGCATTGTGATTCGTGACAGAGGGAATAGGTGAACGGACAAGTAGGCCCTTGAGACTGATGTGAGAGTCCTTGAGGTTTTGAGTAGTATCAACATCCATTAACCTGCCATCCTTGACCACCACCTTCACTGCATTCACACAAAATGGAATTAGAACAACAGATGAGTTACTGAAAATCAAGATTCTCATTCCAAATATTCCGACTCTTTATGAAAGAATCTTGTTTGCATTAACCTGCATTCTTGTTTGCAACTCAGACTATTCTGTATTCATCAACATTATAATAACATACAAGAATGTCAACCGTCAACAATACAATTGATATTTCAATTTTCAGATGTATCGCCAGTGGAAAACCCGACCCATCATTAAAATCACTTCCATCATCCAAAGAGAAAGAATACCCCCATTTTCATTAGCGCAGAAACCTAGTTTTCTCTGACCATATGTGCTATCAAGTAACAGATTTGTCAAATTAACGCTGAAAATGTGAATGCGGCCATACTAATTATTAGTAGCACTAAAGTCCAGCACCAGAAAAACTCGCTCTTTATGAAGACACAAAGTAAAACACAGGGAGATTCTGAAAGCAAAACAAGAAAACAAAGATTCTGAAAGAAGCAAGGAATAAAATGGTGAGAGTATTAAGAAAAAACGAGATGGAACAGCAGCTGCAGTCAGAACAGTCATATAAAGAATAATGAGAAGTTGGTAAAGAAAGTGAAAAACCTGGAGAAGAGAACCACCAAAGCAACAAGAAAGAGAGGAGAATGAGAATAGGAATAGCACAAGAAATGGTGGACAGCTTGATGGGGCGGCGAGGAGGTGTAGTACGGTGGTGAGTGTCAGCGGAGACATCGGGAACAGGCTGAGTGGGAAGAGGAGGAGGAAACCTCCTCCTGGGTGGGGTGCTTGGCTGGTGCTCTGCTGGGATATCAATGCGGTGTTCCATCACCGGGACGTAGTTTTCGATGAGGACGAAATCATCTAACTCCGATGATGATGATGCTGCTCCTTCCATCTCTTTCTTACTTTTGATCAACTACCAGAGCAAGAACACAAGTGTTGAATATGTATGTAGTCTGTAGATGATATATATAGCAGCGGAATACCAGAGTTTGTTACAAACCTCCCACCGCATCTTTTTATGTTCAATTCCTTTCTCAACTAACTTTTTGGCGGGAATTTTTCATTCTTTCTTTTTTCTCTCTTTTACTTTGCCTCATTTTTTTGGTAATCAAGGATTTTTTAAGGCAATTAATATATCTTCCAGAGTCGAGCCCATATTAGAGATTTAATGATGGAGATCAAGGGCGAAAAAAAAACCGGAAAAATAAGGAGTGCTTGAAGAACGCATTGAACAAACAAGCCCAGGCCATACAGCAAGACGAGGGCGGTGAACTAGTCACATTATAGATTTATATCAGATCGATCATAAACAAGGCCACAATGCAAAAAATCAAGAGCTTTCACGATATCAAGTATGAGCGGTCTCATACTTGGTTGCAGCTACTGGTACAATCCTGTTGGAGGATATCGGGCTTCAAGTGCTGGGTCTTTGAATAGAGGTCTAGGGTGACACCAAAATAGAGCACTATATTTAGTAATAGTATGGACATCCCTTTTACTACACCCTTCTCTGAAATTATAGTAATAGATGCTCTTCTTCATCATACGTATCATTCTGTAAAACCTGGCTAAAATTAGAGTCTGAATTAGAAGCGTAGTACTCATACAATTACGAGAATTTGGTACCATGAAGATGCCTCTCCAAAGAAGCTAGAGGCATGTACTCATACACCAACACCCTCTTAGGATGATCTGCTAGACCAAGTGTCAAACTCCCTGATGCCCCCTGTACGCCATTACGATCGAGTTGCGTGAAGATGAAAAGGGGCAGTTGATTAAATACTGGAAATGAATACCTAAAATGAAAAAAGATGAACCCACAAACACAGAATGTACAAGGTGCAAGCTTTATAGTAATAAACAAATGAATAAAAGAAGAAAAGTACCAAGAGAATTTGGACAACACCCAAACAAACATGATCCCATGCCCATCTCCTCCTTTTAATTAATTTCTCAGTTTATCTCCAAATCCAATAAACAACTTTCACACATCAACATTCTCTTTCTCTTTCTTTTGCTTGCTTCTCTTCTTTTTCTATTCCCTTTTTATTTTATTCCTTTTCCTTTTCAGTCTAATGTAAAACGCGGTTAAACGAGGACCCGAAAATGATCCAAAATTATTAACCCAAATTTACCTCAAAACCTGAATTGACCTGCCCCAATTGATGATTAATCTAATGTGATCCAATCCTTAAAAAAAAAAAAAAGAACTTACCTAAAAATGACCCTATCAAAACTACGCATACCCCAAAATGACCTAAATCGAAATTACCGAACCCATAGTAAACAAAACCTGGAGTAGTCAGCAAGGGTGGAGTTTAGTGGTTAAAACTTGGGCCACATTTCTAAGGGTCTCGGGTTCAAGCTTCACCAAGAGCAATCTTAGGAGGTAAAATGGCTTGGGGCTATGCCTTTTAGATTTGAAGATGTCACTCCCTCAAAAAGGGTGGTTAACCTTGTGTACGTGGTTTGTAGTCTATCACGTATGCTCGGGAATTTACCCAGTGCGCACCAAAATTAACGGTTGCGGGTTCACACGTCATCCAAAAAAAAAAATCTGGAGTAACTAAAAGAATAGTATCAAATATACTACGGAATATCCGATATATTATACCGATATGTTGAGATATGCAATCTTGGTTATTTGGTTAAGTAAATAATTTAGTTACCTTGTTTGTAGGATATTGTTTTGATAGTGAAGATCGTATCTTTGACAATGATGTATATATGTAATTGATTGAGCATCAGTTTATGAATGAGAAATACACTTTAACCTTCTTCCTTCGTCTCTTAAATTTCTCATCAGTATATTACTTTCAATCGAAGAAGGCTGAGGTGGTGGATCATGTCGCAGTTTCGAAGGCGAGTAAATTGTGGCATCAAAGGCTTGGACATCCATCTAAGAGTATATTTTCTCGCTTTAATAATTTAGTTGATTGCAATTTATCTTGGAATTCGGACGAAGTTTGTGATCCGTGTTGTAGAGCTAAACAAACTCGTAATTCGTTTAAGCTAAATAATAAAAGGTGTGATGTTTTGTTTGGTCTAATTCATTGTGATATATGGGGTAAATATCGAGTGGCAAGTTTGACGCGAGCACATTATTTTTTAACTATCGTTGATGACCATTGTCGGGGTGTGTGGGTCTATCTTATGAAAGACAAGAGCGAGGCGGGAGATTTGATGAAAATGTTTTGTCAGATGGTTAAAACTCAGTTTGAAAAACATGTTAAAATTATTCAAAGTGATAATGGGACAGAATTATTAGCTGGGGCTATGAAAGATTATAATGCAGAACATGGAATTTTGTTTCAAACGAGTAATACTGATACACCCCAACAAAACGGTAGAGTTGAGCGTAAACATCGCCACATTCTTGAGAAAGCAAGGGCATTGCGATTTCAAGCGGGATTACCCCTGCAATTTTGGGGAGAATGCATATTGACATCGGCCTACTTAATTAACCGAACCCCAACGCCTTTAGTCGATGGGAAAACACCTTATGAATTTTTATATCAAAAAAAACCCCAATTATGATCATATTAAGGTCTTTGGAAGCTTGTGCTATGCACATAATAAAGAGAAACCGCGTGACAAATTTGGGGAAAGGGGAAAGCGGTGCATCTTCATCGGGTATCCACATAGCAAAAAGGGGTGGAAGGTTTATGATTTGAAAGAAAAACGAGTTTTTGTGTCTCGAGATGTCATTTTTTATGAGCATACCTTTCCATACTCTGTTTCGTCAAATGATGAGTCTGTATCTCAA
>JAGPOY010003910.1:11104-23686 GCA_018983105.1 Silene uniflora | reverse complement strand
GTCTTGCTAATACGTTAAAATTTTTCATTCATTATCAGAATCCAAAAGTGGTGGGAAGACAAAGGTTGGAATTAATGGTATGTGTTTTTTATTCGGATCAGGCATCTATAGTTCAATTATGCCTGTGTTTTTCTATCACATGATACGAAAAATCAAACTAGAGTTCACATGCTCATATGACTGTTGAAATGGTGTAAGGAATAATCAACCAGTGATTACGGATATATTTGTGTAACTAAAATTTCAAAAAAATATGTTAAACCCTCCCAATGGATCTACCCATTGCCATGCAGTTTGATACACGTGTGCATTTGGCTGATTATTATGGAGGTCAAATAGTATAATAAGTTGTACTTCACTAATTATGCTCTACACTACACACTGCACTTGTATTCCAATTTTAGAATTGGTTGTACAACTACGTATCCATGAAATAAATATTTTTTGCTTCTAATTTTTGTGCGAGAACGCAGAAGTAGGGAATGTGGTAAAACTAAAATTTGACAGGAAGATTAAAAAATATAGCATGCCTCGTCGTATTTTCTGTCTCTCCCCATCCCTAGCAACAGGCCGACACTTACGAGTTACAACTTACAAGTTCCCTTGGATATTAATTGTTATAAACTTCATATGAAATTTTATATGAGAAGTAGAGAATGTTGAATCTACCGGTTGATGTGGTTTAAAAAAATAGATTCAAGATTTCTTAGGAGTGAAATGGTTTAATTGAAAATTCCGCATGTAGTGCAATGGTTAAATGTATATTGTTTAGAAATTATGTGGAGCAATTTAGTTGGAAATGAGGGAATTTTTTAAGAATGAATGGACGAGAGATTGACATGGAGGCCAACGCAGCACCTTGCCATTGATGCCTTGTTGGAAAGGATTAGGATCTCATTTTTGGTTAGCTATTGAGGTTTAGTGGTGCTTTCAGCTATAGTCGTGAGACTTTAGATAATGTCATGCATGAAGAGACTGAAACAAGAATCATACCATATTCTACTAGAATGACATACATGATGAATTTGTAAATGACATGGGCTTATACGAATCCCATATTTTATTACGCTCATCTGATAACCGATTTGCTGGTTCAGACTTCAGCTTCTGTGGCTGTAGTCCACATGTTTAAGTTCTACTAGGTGGCATTAAGGTTCGCGCTTTCAGTAATATAGATGGTTTTAGGCGAAGTTTTCGTTGCTGCGACCTAGCTGTAAAGGCATTTACTCTACAACATGCTTAAGAGTATTAAGTTAATTTTCATCCGTCCTTCTTTGACTTGTTTAAGGACAAAAGAAAAAGTGGAGGGCAAGCATGTACTTGCACAATTTTTAGTATTTGTATCCATCCGTGGGATTGATACCCTGGCTGTCTTTCTATTTGTTGATATGTCAACTCCTAAGTTGTGTGGTTTGTTTGGATATCAAATGATTGTTGCTTAACTTCTTTTCGTGACAAGGTTTTGGTCGGATCGGAAGGCTAGTCCTACGCATAGCAACATCAAGGGATGATTTGGAAGTGGTGGCTGTGAATGACCCTTTTATCGATGCCAAATACATGGTATATCGAGGGTTTTTGCTCTTCTCTATGCTAATACGGTACATTTGTGTTCTTTTGGTTCATAAAACAAGGTTAAAATATTCTTATTTTGCATCCTTCTCATGGTCAGGCTTATATGTTTAAGTATGATTCAACTCACGGAGTTTTCAACGGTACCATTGAAGTAATTGATGATTCAACTCTTGAAATCAATGGGAAACAGGTTAAAGTTACAAGCAAAAGGTATGATTTTAACACTCACTTTGTCGTCATATGGTAAATTATCCTAGAGTTTATTTTTTAAACTACGAATGAGGACTCTTCCTCCTTGTTGGCGTTGCCTGCCCTCTAGCTAAGCATTATTCTACAGGAACCCTGAAGAAATCCCGTGGGGTAATTATGGTGTTGAATACGTTGTTGAATCATCTGGAGTTTTTACAACTTTGGAGAAGGCAGCTGCTCACAAGAAGGTGGGTGTTATATTCCTGTAAATCATTTTTTTCAAGTTGCATTTACACCTTTTCATAGCATTTATGTAGTTTTACTCCCCTTGAACGCTCTTCTGAACAATAAAAAAATTCTACAGGGAGGTGCTAAAAAGGTAGTTATTTCAGCTCCATCTGCCGATGCACCCATGTTTGTGATAGGTGTAAACGAAAGAACATATAAAGCAAACATGGACATTGTCTCCAATGCAAGTTGCACAACCAATTGTCTAGCTCCTTTGGCAAAGGTTTGCTTCCCTCTTTCTTTCTTCTTCTCTGCCCCTCATAGTCTGCATTGATTTGTCTGTGGTTTCTTGGACTTGGAGCATAAAAAATGAATACTTCATTATACAAGTCCTCTTTCATATACTTTCTCTCTTCTACATCATCCACACTATCTTTGAATATTACCAACTGCTTCTACATCTATTTATGCTGTTGTGGCTCAGGTGGTTCACGAGGAGTTCGGCATTGTTGAAGGTCTTATGACCACTGTACACGCTACTACAGGTCATCTCAACTTCACCCTTTCCTTAACTTAGCTTTCCCTTAACAAATTGTGCATTCAGGAAGGCATATTACTGGCACGAAGCATACCTCCATACAGGCTTTGTTGACATCTGAGTTCTTGAGTTTCAGCCACACAGAAAACTGTTGATGGACCATCTATGAAGGACTGGCGAGGTGGCAGGGGAGCCGCGCAAAACATTATCCCCAGTTCTACTGGAGCAGCAAAGGTATGGTTATCTTCGTATACTTATGACCCTGGGGCAATTAATTTATTTAAAAACTTTCAAAGTAATTTCATTTGATGCTAATAATTGGTTCTAGATCAATTTAAAGATAGTGTGGTAGTGTACAGTCTATTTCTGCTTGCTTTTCGGAAATGTCTGTTTCAGAACATAAACTATTCGGTTTTGTTAGAAATTGATTACAATTTTAAATAAAGCTGTATTGCATGGTATCTAAGCAGCTTTTTGGTTGTTAGGCTTCAAGTTCACCTTCCAGCAAATGTGACCAATTACCAATTATAGAGAAAATGTTAGGAGAATATTTTCGGTTTTAGACTACGGGGTGCGGGAGATAGTTATGACTAATGACTTATCTAGGACATTGACACATTGCTAGTTACATAGTTCCGATGTTGTCAACTTGGTGAAGGTAATGCTATGGATGCAGGTGTGGAGTTTATGCACATTGTGGGTAATATTGTCACTTTGTTGAGTTCCTGGAAATAGAGTTTCCCTCAAGAGATGTCCTCTTTACTGCACTGGTTTATCTGACGTACATGATGTTGATGTACTGATGTACAAAATCCTGCCTCTTTGATTACAGAGAGAGTGTTTCTAATGCTATGAACCATGTGTGTTTTTCTAGAGTCCTGTTTTCATGGAGGGAAGGGAAGTGGAGTGGTCTTCCCCTCTCCTCCGATCCTTCTAATACCCTATCCAAACAAGCTTTAGAAGATGATATTTGAAATATACTCTTCGGGTTTTTCTTTCACAACTTCTCTCGGTTGTTAACATAGGGGTAAAGCTGTCTACATCTGCTCTCCTTTACTTCTTTATTGGTGGGAGCCTTTAAGGAACTGGGTAATGTTGTTGCTGTGCTTCTTATAGGATATACCACACTGAACCTCAACGAATTATTTGAAATGAACATCATTAATTAGTTTTATCCATTACTCGAGTGGGTAGGTATTATTGTGTAGGTAATGGGCAAGCTAATGATATAGTGTAAACTTTTTAGTACTGTGTTCTTTCATCCTCAGTTGTTTCGTTGTCTTCATTTTCAGGCTGTTGGGAAAGTTTTACCTGAGCTCAATGGAAAACTTACAGGTATGGCATTTCGAGTGCCAACAACAAATGTTTCCGTTGTAGATTTGACTTGTAGACTTCAAAAAAGTGCTACCTATGAAGACGTAAAAGCTGCTGTCAAGTATGTCTCATCTTTTCAGCTTGGGATCTTTTAGCGCTATCTGTGCCTTGTCTTTTCAATCCCTTTCTTGGTTTATCAAAAACGCAAGTGTACTAAATTTCCTGATATATGTATCCGTCAGGTTTGCTTCAGAAGGACCACTGAATGGCATTCTTGGATACACAGAGGACGATGTTGTCTCAAATGATTTTCTTGGTGACTCAAGGTATTGTTCTCCACCTTTTTTCCCCTCATGTCTGTAGCTTTACAGCTCATTAAATTGTGCACCATGCACACACTTTCAAATTTGTACATTCTAGTGTCTGTGCATACATTAATTTTATAGTTAGCTGCAAACTACAAACTGTGAAAGTAATCTGATATTGTCAACACAGTAATCAAAGCGAGTGTGAACTTGTCATTTTGTCATGTATGAGATGTCTCACCAACCTAAATCCTCGTACATATTCATCATTTTATTGTAGTAAATCTGTTGGTCTCACATGTAAGACCGTCAGTGTCGTATAAGTTTGTGTAACCTTGTTGGCAGGCGACTGCTATTCAGAATCTATGTTTACCTCAAATCCATTGAATTTGTACACATTTGCTTCTTGTACAATGATTTAGGAAAAACATACAATGTGGAGTCTTGAGTACAAAGTTACTAAATACCCTCAACTTACTAACACGAGGTGAGAGAGATGGTGGGGATGAAGAGAGAAAATGGCGGGGGTATAATTGTGACATTGCAATTAAAGCTTTACTAAAAAAAAAAAATATATGCTATCAAATGGAATTACACAAAATCGAACATGTACACAATTTAATACTTAGGTATGAGTAAGAAATTATCCCTGGTTTTTTGAATTTATTTGGTGGTGCTTGTCCTTAGATCAAGCATATTTGACTCCAAGGCTGGCATTGGTCTGAGTTCCTCTTTTGTGAAGCTGGTTACGTGGTATGACAATGAATGGGGTTACAGGTACTTGTTTATTCTATCTCCGTATCTTGTACTATCCAAGCCCGATCTAATGACTTTTGGAATACGTCTTTTTTCTTGGCTTTTAACTGGTTGTCTCTTCCTTTTGTAGCAACCGTGTTTTAGACTTGATTGAGCACATGGCATTGGTGGCGGCGAGCTAAATACAAAAGCTGAGATTGTGATATTTGGTTGATGCGATTTTGTTGGTTCCGCACTTGTCTTGAGTAGTATGAAAGCTTTAGTAATTTATAGTTTTACGAATTTTGGTTGATATGATAAATGAATGTTGGCTACTTAGGATATTTGTAATAATCCATAGCAAGAGCTTCAGAGCAGCTTCGATCTGCCTGCTGTGCTGTGCTTACAAATTGAATAGTATTTTTTGCATGCAATAGGCTGCCTTGTTCTGGGTTTGCATGTATTCTTTCAAGGTTGATTGCAGAATACTAGTATTAGCAACATATAAGCCATAAACAATTGGTGGTGCTTTTTATGGCTTGAGTTTTACTAATATCAATCAAATTTTGATATTAACATTCCTATTTTAACCTCGTCATCTCTATTCCCTTCCTTTATTAATATTACAATTAAGTTTAAGGGAAACAACGAAAAAATCCAACTTCACATGGCGCAATTCATAATTGATTTCAACCTTGTACTTTAAAATAACGCTCCCTCTTTTTTTTTGTGCCCACTAGCTACTTTTGTGAGGATAAAAGTGAACACATGAGACTAATTTAAGAAAATAGAGGGAGTAATATTACAGTTAAATTTAAGGAAACAAATACTTGAAAAAATGGGACAAGTAATGAAAAACGTTAACGAAAGGTAAAATAGGTAACTAAAGTATGACATTATGTGCATTGAATGGTCGTCGAATTTTGTTTGTTTGCATTGAGTACTCTAAATCATTGTGTGCCCTCATTGATTGTTGGACTAAAGGTCTAAGTGATGATTGTTCGGCCCAATTGGGAGGCGAACGATAGCGCTGGTCGACCCGCCCGATTAATGTTGTGCCTTATGTGAGGTGGTGTCATTTTTTTCCTTCTTTCGTACCTTTGGTACGGTTGTATCCGCCTTCTTTCTGATCTTTGGTACGGTTGTATGTGCCATGTTTCTGGATCAAGGTTATTCGACCTTTGGTATGGTTTTATATGCCATGTATCGGGTCTCGGATGCGATATGTTCATCGTTTATTGAATCGAGGTATGTTTATTCAGAGAGTTTGGCGCCAGGTTTAGACTAGGACCGTCTTATATGATTGTCGGCCTACCGGGAGGATTGAGTCTTGTCTTGTCTTGTCTAGTCTTTTCTTGTCTAGTCCCATTCGCTTTGTAGGTGTCATTTACCGTGAGAGTTATGTCTTGGGTTGTTTGAATGACGTGTCTTGTTGATTCCCTTAATTAGTGTCGTTTTTGGCTGCGAGTCACATTGTTATAATTATTCCTTTGGGGTTTGTTTTTCCCTTTAAGAGTCTTTTGATCGTATTGAACACTAATGGGGGAGATGCAAACCTCTTGGTATCAATATGGTCGCCGAATGATGAACGTTACTCTCTTTTCTCATTGTACTCACATGATTTAGGTATGTTAGTGTATGTATTATGTTATTGATCTATTGTTATCTCTTATGTCTAGTTAAGTTGTATTTTGTATAAAAACCAGGTTGATGTTTTGGTTTTATGATTTAGTGACTTCGCGGTATTTATCATTAATGTTTTTAAAATCTTGCATTTTACGCTGCAAGGTTTGTATTTATTTTAATGAATAGTGGCAAGGGTTCATAATAAACATAAAATCATCACAAGGAACTGGAAACCGAAACCGAAATAAAAACAGGCAAAGAATTAGCTTAATAATCCAAATAAGACTATAAACCGTGGACACTAAATTAAGGAACTGGAGACGGCTCGGGAGTCGTTAATGACTTGGCCATATATGACTCGAGGAAATGCCTACTACTAATAACTGACTCGGGTTGTCAAAAGAATTGACCCTCACCCTACACAAACCCAGCTCACTTGAAGGGTTATATTGACCCAACAAAACACATATCCGGCATTACTCAGCTCCCTTTATCCCTGCCTTAGACCCAATTCCTAACTCTCAAGTCTAAACACACAGCTTGATATACGGAAATTTCGAACAAACGGATTGGAACTCGCTGATAAGAAAGGAAAGAAAAAAGCTCAAGAGTAAAAACTAGGCAACAGAATTTAAAGTGCAAAATTTGCTTACCAGAGCTGAAATTCTTAACAAGTTTAGGGATACAAAGTACCTTGGCCAAGATTCTAGTTTACATGATCTCAACAAAGTAAAAGACAGATACAGAAAAAGGGTATTGAAACTCAACATCTGATACGTAAAAATAAACAAATCACACCTATAATTCATTGAGTGAATCAGAAAGCCTTGCCCGCGACAAGAGGCTTAGGTTGAGATAATAATCGGTTTTCAGGTGCAGAGCTGGGGAATAATATATTTAACTTGTGCATGAGAATGTCAGCTGTAGGCGGAATCTCATTCAAAAGGAACTTCTGAACTATGGGTTTCTTAAACCATTCTAAGACAGAATCCCCCGGAGCTCTCAAAACAACCTTACTAACTTCAAATGGAGAATCAACTGAGCTTAACATCTGGGCAATCACAATTTTCAGAGTCGGTCCAGTTACAAGTTTGACCCTTCTAGGAACAACCCCATAATAAAGCATCCGTTTTCTAAACCTATGAAGAGTATGCACAACAGCAATAAGGGCAGCTCCGACTGATAAGTTTCTAACATCCAGGGACCAGGCAATATGCTGATCAAAGACTATTGCCTTTGGGAAAAGTTTATTTTCATAAGCAACCTTCCAAACACAACGAGCACGATTAAACTGTCCCATAAGAACAAGGTAATTAAGGAGAACGTTAACGAAATACTTAGCAGCACCCTCTTCTAGCTCATAATCAATCCCTTGGAAGAATTCACGGACAAACGATAAAACTGGTTGCTTCCTTTGTTCGGGACCCGTAAACAAACCACACATGAAGGAGTGTGCCTTTTGCTTCGTAGCACTAAGAATCGACATCAAATGCTTTTCACTTTCCTCGTCCTGACATCGGACAAGATGAGCTAAAATTGATGTGTATAAAATGAGATCGACTTTCGCAGCCGAGTTGACATATGTTTCAAGAAGAGGTTTTGCTGATTCATATGAACCGTTCTTCATGCATGATTCAAAAAGTTGGCGAATGATAAAATTATTCGTCCTTATCCCAGAAGAACTCATGAACCGGAGCCACCTTAAAGCTAGATCAACAGATCCATCTTTGATATACACCATCAAAACATCGCTTGCACTAACATCTGCAGGATAACCCATGCCTTTCATTTCGAGCAAAATTTTAGCAGCCACATCCACTAGTTTCTTGTTGGCCAAAAGAGTCAGGAGTGCAGTATATGTGCTTAGACTAGGTCTTAAACCTGCATTTATCATAGAATTATATAGCTTCATGGCAGGATCTACTTGTCCAGAGGCAGCATGCATTTCTAAAAGGCATGAGTAAGTAGATGGTGTAGGCAGAAAACCCGCTTTCTCCATATCCTGGAAAACAGACATGGCAGTGTCAAGTTTTCCTGATTTAGCATGAGATTCAACAACCATAGTGTAAAGTCCATAATTGGGCCTAAATCCGGCTTTCCTCATCTCTTCCCAAAGCCCAAGTGCAGCTTCTAACTTTCCAGCCTTGACATAAGACTCTACTAGCGAAACAAACATACCAGCAGATGGCCTGTACCCAAGACCCTGCATTTCCATGTACAACTTCATAGACATATCAAGTCTTCCAGCTTTCCCCATAAGATCAACCAGTGATGAAAATATAGTAAAGCTAGGACGAAAGCTCTTCTCTTTCATCTCTTGAAAAAGTTTCAGTGCACCATCAAGACGACCAGACCTAGCCAAGCTTGGTATCATCAACTCATAAGTTGCGTTATCTAATGAACTTCCAGCGGCTACCATACTCTCATATACTTCAACTGCTTTATAAGGCAATCCTTTATTCAAAAATAAGGTTATGAGATGGTTATATGTCTGTGTATCGACCTTACAACCAGCTTCCTGAATCTTCTTAAAGCAACAATATGATACCTCCAATTTCTCCGCCTTCGCTAAATACTGAATAACTCGATTATATGAACTAAAAGAAGACGCCCCATCATGAACAGAATCACGTATCATCTCATCAAATAGTGTTGGTAACTTATCATAATCCCTACTTTTATTCAACCCATCTAACAACAACAAGTAACATTCATCATTCGGCACATACCATGGTTGCCTCTTTGCCCACTGGAACAAGCTGGCCGACATTTCACCCTCATTAATTATCTTTATGGCCTGTATTAAATGGGTCATATTAGGTACAAACTGAAGTTTATCCAATTGATTCTCCATCTCAGGACCCCATTTCCACCTCTTCACTACCTCCACAATTTTAGCGACAGCCGAAGCGTTCAAAAATGGCTTCTTTACGCCACCAGCCATTACATGGTCATCAACACCCGGCTCTACGGAACGCACACCTTTACCAGAGTAAATAACACTGCCCTTCTCATCTAAATACTCTATCTCTTCAGTCCATTCACTAGAACTGGACTTGTCAGAGCAGTAGCTCCTCACAAAATTAGGGGTTTTAGCTATGCTATAGTTTTCAAAAATTCGACTGAAACCCACAAATTCAAACACTTTTCCATGAATAATTTCACCATCATGAAATGAATTTTGGGTCTGTCCTAAAAAGGGTGCAGCAAAACTAGGGTTTTTGCGGAGGAGAGTGATATTTCTCCTACACAAATTTCTACAATGAAACATCAATTGGGAGATATTGACGATTAAATCAATTTGAGGGTAGAAATTCAAAATCGTGAAAAGATCTTACCAGAAAAGAGAGAATCAGGTTTGCATCTAAAACCCTAAACCCATGAAAATCCACACTCTCGCCAGGTATCAGGGCATCAAGTTTGAGAGTGCAACAGCCTTGGAGTGTTGGACCATTATGCGGTATGCGGTAGTTAACTACACTAGTTACTAGTTAGGTTCCGTTTGGCACGCCACTTCAGTTAGCTTATTTGACCAAAATTTCAGCTACCTTATTTTCTTGAAAGTGTTTGACAAAATGTTACATGAGATAGCATTTGGGATTTCAGGTATCTGAAATAAAAATTCTTCCATTTTTAACCCTTTTATTCAATAATATTAAATAATTATCATATACTTTTACGTCATTTTACCAAAATCATCTACCTTTTCAGCTAGTTTGCCAAACACATTTTTATATAATCAGTTACCTTATCAGCTCATAATTTTCAGCTACCTTATCAGTTACCTTTTCAGGTTTCAGCTATCTTTTCAGTTTTCAGCTACCTTTTCAGTTAGTTTTGCCAAACAGAGCCTTAGACTATACATGTATTACTAGTTTTACACCCGTGTAAAAAATACACAGGTCGTAATAACGGGTGCTATCATTAAATATAGGAGCATAATTCATGGCTAAGTTTTCAATGCCTGACTCCATCAAAATTTGTAGGTCACTTCAAAATTATAAAAATACATATTTTACATTTTTTTATTTAATTTTTACTCCATCAAAATCTGTAGGTCACTTCATAAATATTTTGGTTCTTCTAGTGAGAAAATGGTAAAGTAATTGTCATTTTCGAAGAAGACTAAATAAACAGGTATTAATATGCTCGATTTAAGAGCAATTTGTCCAGGTATCCAAGGGGGCCAATTTGTTGAAGATGTAATTTTTATTTAATTCAGTTTATTATTTTGTAATTATTGGGAGTAGTATTTATTAATTTATATTGTAATTTTCTTATCATGTTTTTTGACACATGAATAAAATATGTCCATACTTTCTCTTTTTTTTTTTGTATGTATGTACGACTGTACGTTTTTTTAAGACATGTAAGTACGTTTTAGTATATGATTTTATGTAAAATAAAAAAATTAATAATATATAAAGTTTTTTAATTCTGAAATGCGTAGTTTTTAGAATGAAAGAAAAAAGAAATGAAAAAAAAAGCTCCTAAAAAAATATCAGAGAAATGAATTGGGTACATAGAACATGGTATGTCCCATTAAAATAAAAGTTTTTTCCACTCCCTTAAATTCAGCAACCAATCAAAATGCAGCAAAATACTTAGCTTTTATATACTTTAGATTCAATAAGTCTTGCGGTATTCGTCACAAGCTTACGACGGGTTGAATAATATCATATTATGTGCAAATGGTAAAAAAATTGACACCACGTGTAATATGAAATATGAAGTGACAAGTTGTCTATTACGTAATGTGTAATTTGTGACCAATTTTAACTTTAATGTTATATAACTGAAATGACTACATAGTCAGTTATAATTGTTATATCTGCTTATATTTATTAAATTTATGATATTTTCAATTTTCTTACAAATGTAATAGGTTACAACTTACATGTTTATTAACATAGTGACATGTTGTGTATTTGAAAAATGTGTAATTTGTGACTAATTTAAACTTAAATGTTTCTAATTTTCTTGCAAATGTAATATGGTTACAATACATATTAAAATAGTGATCACTCACAAGTTGGCAGAGCCATATGATTATCATCCGCCCCATTTCACACTAATATGATACCTATTCGACCCGTCACAAATGAGAATTTGTGTGTATTATTTGTGTTATTTGGGAGTCAAGGCCCCCTTATCCATTTCCTTTCATAGATACGCTATCAATTTAGACATGTCAAACGGGTCGAGCAAGTCGAGTCAGAATACGGGTCGGGTCATATGTGTATCGGGTCGGGTTAGGGTTAGAGTTAGGGTTAGGGTTCGGGTCAAAGAAAAGTTGGTGACGTCTTTTATTTTATCATTTTTCAACCGAAAAAACGTACTTTTTGAAATATTAATTAAAAATATTAAAAAAATACTTTTTATATTTATTATTTCGAATATAATATAAAAATATTGGTATTTTAATATTATTCTTAATTTATCTTTGACCCAACGGGTCGACCGGGTCGGGTCGGGTTTTGACCCTAAAATAACGGGTCATTTCAGGTTCGGGTCATTTCGGGTCCGGGGTCAGATTTACGGGTCTTTGGCCCTAAGGTGCTCAGGTCAGATTTTGACAGGTCTAGCTATCATGTACCTCCTCTGTCCCGCTCAAATTGTTATCTACTCTCTCGATTTCATAATATTCTTCCCATTTATCTTTTCACGGTCTTTCGATAACAAATAGGAGTATGATTATATGAAAATCATGTTTTGCAAAATTTTTACACTTTTTAGGGAATTAATGATCAAAATTTATAATGTGTTAATTTTTTTTTCTTTTTTGGTGAGGAGGGAACCCGCAGCCGCTATCTTTGGTCCGCACCGGGTAAACCCTCTGGGATATATGATAGCCTACAAACCACGTATACGAGGTAAGCCACCCGAGGGGATAGGCTCGAAGTCTATTAGGCATGGACTTAGGCGAAGAATGCTCCACAAGATTGCTTTTGGAGAGGCTTGAACCCGAGTTTCAGGGGAATTTCACCAAAGTTTAATCACTAGACTCACCTTTACGTTTGACCAAAATAAAAATAAAAAATGGGTGTATTACTCAATTATAATCTATTTCGATTT
>JAGPOY010003909.1:0-12582 GCA_018983105.1 Silene uniflora | reverse complement strand
TTTTCTTATGCATTTCACCTTATTTAAATGTCGATCCTAACTCCTAGATGCTTTCTTTTATTAGTATTGTTCTTATTTGCTTTTAACCAACAACTCAATACAATCGTTAAACTCCACCAAGACATTATTCGTTCCATAACAACAATTACTAATAAACCAGGCTCTCTGTGGAATTCGACCCCTATATACTACATTCATTTGTTGTACCATTAGGGTATTTTTGCATAGGTGTGCGACATCGTATCAGCGGTTTCTTCAAAAAGTTACCAAAATAACAAATAGTAATTCCAACACCTTGTCATTGAATAGTTATATTTTATCATGAAAATAGTCATATAAAATGAGAATTAATGATAAATTTTTTACAAATTTTAAATGATCCAAACTAAACTAACTCGATTATTACCATAGTTGGCTTAGGTGTAGTATCTACCAATACCATGTGCTGTGTGCATACAAGTTACAACAGTTGACGGGAAACAAAATACGGAGTATGACTCAATAAAACAGCACAAAATCTCATTGAAGACAAACCATATCCGTCACAAATGAAGACGGATACCATTTTCTTTCACAAAATATCCATGAGATGTGAGTGGGGGAGCATATGAGGGGTGCCCACCTTGTCCCCTCTACCCATTTTCTCTCACAAATTACTCATGTCAAGGTTACGTTGCGGACAGGTGTCCACCCCCAGAATTCTCTAGTCAGTACTTAGTACAGTATATATCCACTTACTTATATAATTATTATTCGAGCAGAGTAGTTGTTGTAAGTGAGATATTTATTTACAGCAAAAGGCAACTTTAACAATAATCTCTGATCAAATCTAGTAAACTCCATCCTATACGACACCAAACCATGGGGCGAGGTTCATCAGAGCCACAGTTACCATCATCCAACACCCGACCAGGAACCGCAGCTCCAAGAGGATCAGCGGCGTCCACAGCGGCTGGGATCCGGCGAAGGAGAACCACTAGCGGTGGTTCCAGCTCGGGTGGCGGAAGTGGAGCAGGGTTTGAAACAGGGCGGAACATGCTGAGATTCTACACGGATGACGCGCCTGGGTTGAAGGTCAGCCCCACGGCTGTACTAGTCATGAGCCTTTTCTTCATTGGTTTCGTCACCGCGCTTCATGTTTTCGGGAAACTCTACCGCAAATCAACTGCTTATCCGGGACCTGCGTCCGATTAGACTCTTAAGTTTTCAACTTCATTAGCTTGGCTTTTACCTACTTCATTTCTGTTCTTTATGTTGCTTAACTATGTCCTTCCTTCCTCTGCTTTTTTCTATACATGTGACGTTTTCTCTGTTTCTTTTTCGTTCCATTTCCTTTTAACTGTCCGGATTTTCTCTTAAAACGATCTAACGGTGCAACTGAGTTCATTTATATTCATGACAAAGGAAATGATTATATGCAAGATTGCAAGCACAATCAGTAGAAAAGCAGCTTTAATTTGCAAATACAATAGTACAAGAACGGATCAAGATGTTTCGTCATGAAATAAAAACAAAGGATAAATGAGATTGAAAACAACAGAGACGCGTAAATCCGTGATAAATAAAATAGTCTCATTTTGAATGGTTTACACCTCCGTACTTAATCAGGCAGAGCTCTTAAATGACCCAACACCTTTGATCGCTGCGGCTCTAAAAATGTACTGGTGGTAGAAATTAGGCAGTGCTTTTAAATGACCCGAGAGCTTTAATCGCCGCTGCTCTAAGAATGTACTGGTGGTAGAATGCTGCAGTTGCTGCTCCAATGAATGGTCCCACCCAGAAAATCCACTGAAATTTATTGAGAAAGAGTGTTCAATTGAAGGTTTGATAGATATTTCGTGGTATCTATACTTAAAAATTAGACGGTGTCATGTGTTTGACACGGCGAGATGAGAAGCTTACTTACATGTTCATGCCATGACTTCTCCTGGTTATAAATCACAGCAGCGCCAAAACTTCTTGCAGGGTTGATGCCAGTTCCGGTAATTGGGATGGTGGCCAAGTGAACCATGAACACTGCAAATCCAATAGGCAGTGGTGCCAATACCTATGCACGCAACATATTCCACATAATCCATATCGTTATACACCAGGTTTCACTTCTCAGACGGCCTATTCCATCTGAAAGCTTCAAACAGGCCTTATGTGATCATTTTTATGGCCAGATGTAACCATTTTTAGATGCATAAAGCCCGGCATTGCCCATAATCGCCTCTAATTTCATGATGGTATAAAAAAGTAGTCGAGAATATACAACAATGGGGTAAAAATATGTTCACCAAGGTCCCAATTTAAAATACCTAAGTAATACAATAGGGGCTTATAAAACAACTTATTGACAAAAGAAGCGGAAAACTGTTACTTACAGGAACATGGGAGTCCCTAGCGTTTCTTTTGGGATCAGTGGCAGCAAAGACGGTGTAGACGAGAACGAAGGTGCCAGCGATTTCAGCAGCAAGGCCAGTACTCTTGGTGTAGCCAGCAGCCATTTCATTGACAGCACCACCATACTTCATATATTGTGCGGTTTGGAAACTTTTGACTAACCCAACACCACAAATGGCACCAAGACACTGCGCCACCATGTACAGAAATGCCCTTACTAGGGACACCTTCCTTGCTAAGAACAGACCGAACGTCACTGCTGGGTTTATGTGTCCTCCTGAGTAACATTCATAAATCGATCAATTAAGACATTTTGCCTTCTCAAATTTTTTTATAGTACTAAAAAAATATCAAAATTGGATAAGTAAAATTAAAGTTACGTGGAGTCTAATGGTTAAAACAAAGGTGAAATTCTCAAGCATCTCAGGTTCAAGCCTCACAAAGAGCAATCACTCGTGGAGGTAAAATGGCGTGGGGCTATGCCTCCTAAAATTCGAGCCTCGGCCCCTAAAACAGATGGTTGACCTGTAGGTTTACCTAGTACCCACCAAATATAGCGGCTGTATGTTTCTTGATCATCCCAGATCGGCTCAGGACTCAGGTCAATGTTAGTTAGTAAGTTTAGGGTCATCGTATTTTCCCACCTAGAACGACCAATTCAGCTGGTTGCAAAATGAATATTCTCTAGCAGTGGACTCTGTAATATCAAGGAAACTTTGATCTAGCAATTTAAAATATACGGAGTACTCCGTAAGTATTAGGTATATATTGTGTACCACGTTGTATTCCATCGCAAGTCTGTTATTGTATTTGACCCTTCTTTGTGCTGACTGACTATATATAATTGTTCCAACTTTGAACTATTCTGATAATAACGACTCGTACTATGGTTTTATATTCTTTACGAATTACGATACAATATAATTTTAACGTCGATCAAACATACTCCGTATGTACGTCTTTGTATGATGATATCATTCCTTGTTTTGTTGAGTTTACAACTTCCGGAATGAAAATAAAAATATATACACATATATAAAAACCTAAATAAATAAATGAGATATCTTAAAAACAGGTAAACAATTGACCGAGATGAAGTGTCTACTCATAAAAGATATGATATAAAAAGGTAAACAAATGGATAAGACACTCAAAATGAAATAAGTAAACAATTGAACAGAGTTATTAAGGGGCTTAATTACCACTAAGTTTCTAAAGTTAACTCATCTCCTATTGAAATAATTCGCAAGTCTATTATTAGATCCTACTAGTACCGCTATTGTTCATTGCAAGACCAAACGGAGTAAACTAGAAGAAAGATTGACAAACTTAGTCACAAACAATATAAACTCGTACATAAACATTTTATTTACCGAGTAAAATGATATACAATAAATTAGCGTAACCAATAATGAAATACGGAGTAATATAAGGAGTGTACGTAGAAAAATAAAAAATGCATATACTAACCAGAGATACCAGCAGTGCAGTAAACAAGGATGAAGATCATGCCACCGAAGGACCAGGAGATGCCAAGAGTGCCAACACCAGCACAACGATCACCTCCGGCATTAAGGTCAGTTTGATTCTTGTAACCGATGACAGTAAGGACGGTTACATACAAGAAAAGGAGGGTGGCAACAAACTCAGCTATAATTGCCCTGTAAAATGACCATTTCCTTAGTTCTTCCATGTCAAAGAGAGCTTCTGGTGGGGGTTCATGGTAGTCTCTTGTTGAGAAGACGGGTCTCTGCTCCGCCACCTCTATGTCTTCCTTTGACATTTTTTCTCTGTTTTGAACTTAGTTGTTTGAATGTAAGATTAGAGGACTACAGATTGATTAGTATGTAGGGTTATTTTGCCTTGTATGAGACAGATATATATGTCATTAATATAATGTTAAATGAGTAAGGTTGTATGCATAACCGGATTATAAAAGTCTCTTATTATCATAAACCAGCAAATTGAAGAAATTTCGTATGATGGTTTTCTAAAATGCACCCTAAGACCGCGTATTTAAAGAACTTAAATGAAAAGTTTGACAATTAATAAGGTGCTGGAATATGAAAAAGTGTTATTATTTCAGTTTTTACATAAACTTTCTATGTAAACTATCTTAACATATACCTAAAGGATGCAAATTAGAAAAACCGTTTATATAATCATTCATTAATAATTATGCATTGTTGAGTACATTTTAAAAAGGTGGTGGAGGCTTACTAAATAGCCGTCCCATGGATCAGTAGGTCTTGCTTGCGACGGGTCGGATCCTGCGACGGGTATTTTGTGAGAGGAAATGGATAGAGGGGACAAGGTGGACACCCCCCATGTGCTTCTCCACTCACCCTTGATGGGTATTTTGTGAGAGGATATGGTATCCGTCACTCATTTGTGACGGATAGTGTCCGTCACAAATGAGAATTTGTGCCCAAGGATACCATCAGATTTTTGGCTTTTTTAGCTTGCAATAGGCCATTTCAGTCTTCCAACTACTCCCTCATTCATATTTTTAAAATTCTTCTCCTATGAAATTACTCTTAAATCTCTTAATATATATATATGTTCTCGTGAAAAGTTCAAATAATCACCATATTACATGTATTCGCTCCCTCTCGTCTCCTTGGTGCATTTGTGTAAAATGGATACTCGTTTGATATTTACGTCTTCAGGCCTAGGGACAATAGCCTACAACAATTCCTATGATACCATAGTTTTTTTTTTTTTTTTTTTTGTTTACAGCAGTAAAGATAGGTTGTTTTACATACAAATAGTTGATACATAAGACACGCTAATGCAGCCGCAATGACATGTTTTACCATGAGAGATCTTCCCTTGATCAGCACCGCCAATCACCAGTTGATCACATCAGTCTCAGGTAGAGCTATATTAAGCCATTTTGCCACCAGCTCCAAACACTTCCTACTGTATGCACAGGAGAAAAACAAGTGATTGATGTTTTCCTCAGCAACTGATAGAAGAAGTTCTTATACTTGACGTGATATCTACCGTCATGGTCCGAATCGACGTAAGAAACAACTATTCTTTTGAATTATACCCATCTTGACAAGCCTATCCTGGGTTAAGAGACGATTTTGCGTAGTTAACCAAATGAAGAAGGAATGTTTAGGGAGTAATACCCTCTTGCTCACCCAAGGGTACCAAACAATATTTCCCCCCTCTTTCTGCAGCCGAGAGTATCCAAGCTGCACACTATACTGCTGTCCAGAGGCATTCTAATGATCATAAAAAAGGAAAGGTTCCAAAATGTTTTTAACCCGGCAGAGCTTTCGCCAAGCCCAACTGGAATGAGGTGGGGGTTCATAATCCTGCCATACCTGATTCTTTATGTAGATAGCATGAACCCAGCGCGCACCCAAAAATGGTCAACCATCCCTTCAATCCACCAAATATATTTACCAAGTGAGCCAACATTCCAATTGTGTAAATTTTTGAGTCCCAACTCCCAACCCACCTTTCTTCCTTGGTTTACAAACTTTATTCCATACTACTAGTGCAGAAGACAATAAAACTTTGAACTAGCGAAATGTTTAATTAGAACTTCAATGTCTTGAGTGTTTTGATTGACGGAGATTTAAAGATTGATTAAACGGCCTCCATCTAAATTAAATTATTAACAAATATGAGTGTTTGAATTTTTTTTCTTCTTCAAAAACTAATATTTTAGTTTGAATTGGGTTTAAAATGCGGGTTTGAGTGACTGGATTCGAACCCAAATCCGCTTCAATACTTATGGACCTACAGAAGACGGGGTTTTGCAGGTCCGGATCGGGTCTAGGAAGGCCATCTCCGGTGCCTAATTGCCTATGATTCACTAAAACATCATACAGTACATACAATGCAAACTGTTGCTTCAATAGCAATTAACCTACAGGAACTGCATGAAGGAGCTCGATGGCTTTATTTTCAATTTGATGAGCACATACGCAGTTTAGCACCAAATTTTGAAATGACAATTGTCTGATTTTTCACGTATATAAGCATGATATTCCAAATAATATAAGTATATAACACTATATGTAAACAACAACGCCATCATAAGATGAGGCAAAAGCTGAGAAGTCTTCTAAAAAGATGTTTGCAGAAATGATGCATTATTATAGCAGAAAGACATTAGCAGCAAATGATACCGAGTACGGAATCTGCAATACCATGGCAGGAAGATGTTCAGCAAACGTACTGTAGTAAATTTTCACTGTAAACCGACAGTCTCGGAAAGCAAACACATAAATGACAACTGACATACAATCCTATGGCCTAAAGACAAATCCAACTCCCTTTCAGCGCTCATCAAGCACAGAGTCGAAAAAACAGTGTCTCAAAAGTCCAAGAGAACATTGAACAAAACTGAAGTCGATCAGCGATAATAACACACAGCCTAGTAATGCAACTATATAGGCGTCATATATCAAAAGCAAAGAAAGCCATTATGCAAATTAAATATAAGCATAACGAACATACCACAGACAAATCAATTCCCTTTTGCTGATCACAAAGCCGAGCCTTTACAAATGTTTACTCAGAATGACTAATTTGAAACACGTAATTTATGAAAACCAACACAGCAATAAACACCAAGGCATACTGATACCAGTAATATTCATCAAAATCAGGACAGAAGCAAACACAATCTAAAATCTACGGGGTAAATTAATTAACCAATCATGAATATGAGACTCAACATTAAACTTGTGCAAATGCTGACTATAAGCATCAATGAACCGATATAACATTCAAAATCTTCTAAAAAGTATGAAAAACAAAACCGAAACAAGTACAGAACAGAAATGTTGGGCTTCTCAAGCAGAAGAACGAAAAAACAAACTAACTATCATCAGGAATCTCAACATCGCCATCTTGAATCTCCTCCTATAAATAATCCTTACGATCCTTACTATCAAACAGTACACCCGACAGAAACACAAGTACCAAAAATCTCCTTAACAGTACCTTTCAACTCTTAGAGCCATAGATGACCCTCTCATAATCTTAGCAATCTCAATAACATCACCAAGTGAGATATTCCCAGTATGCTTAAAATTCTTAATCTACAATCTCAGAAAGCGATAATTACTATGGCAAAAAGATGTTTGCAGAAAATGGTACTATGTACTGTAGTAACATTTCACTGCAAATCTACAATCTCGAAAAGCAAACACATAAATGACAACAGAGATGCTATACGATGGCTTAAAGACGAAATTCAACGCTTTTGGCAACCAATATAGCAACAGCGAACACAAAAACAAATGATATGTTAAAGGCTATGGGAGACGATAACATGCAGTAGCGGTACCAGTGTAAGTCGAACGACACAGTTTCAAGAAAACATAATGTTCTCCCGACCATTATACACAAACTCAAATAAGACTATTGTAAGCCAACACAGACTCATCTTTAAATGAATTACTGCTAAGTAGTACACGTAAACAACCTCATCCAAGAATAACTAAACCTAACATATTTGAAATCTTACACACCCATAGAGCATTTTTTCCTTTCACAGCTCATCGAGCTCACAAACAGAGATTGAAGAAACATAGCAACAAAATTCCAAGAAAGCAGTGAGCAAAACTGAATTCAATCTGCAATACGAACACACAGCCAGGTAATGTAGGCGTCATATAGCAAAAGGAAAGAAAACTGATATGCAAATAAAATAAGAGTATAACCAACATAACACAAACAAATCAACTCCAAATCTCATCAGAATCATTCCCTCTTACTGATAAGAACGCATTTACAAATGTTCACCCACAAATCATTAATTTGAACCCTACAATCTCGACGAGCAGACACGCAAATGACAAGGAAGATGCAATACTGTGGCAGAACGACGTAGCAGCAAATGATACCTTGTAGTAAATTACTGCAATCGTGAACTTTCAGAGACCGTAGTCGCTGTAGGTCTCTGGAATTTTATCCCTTTCTGTTAATCAAAAAAGTAAATTACTGCAATCTACAATCTCGGAAAGCAAACACATAAATAACAACGAATATGCAATACAATGGCAGAAATATGTTTGCGAAAATGCAGAAAATGATACTAGTACTGTAGTAAATTTTCACTGCAAACCTAAAATCTTGGAAAGCAAACACATAAATGACAACAGAGAGGCAATACTATGGCCAAAAGACGAAATCGAACAGCCTTGACTACCAACATAGCAACACCAACACACAGACAGGTGACATTTTAAGAGGCTATGGAAGATGATCACATGCAGTAGCAGACCACGACAATTTCCCTCGCAAATAGCAAAAGCAAAATGGACCTAACATTATAATTCAGGTAGTAGCTTACAACATGCATTACATGATTCAAATTTCAACCTATGACATCCAACAACAGAATTTCAGCAAAAACTGAAATGTGACTGTTGTATGCCTAGAACAAACTCATTTCACGATTTCTGTAGTCAACTACCGTAAAGGCGTAAACAAACTCATACTCCTTACAAGAATAACTAAAACTAACATATTTGAAATCTTATAGTCATCCAACATTTTTTCTTTCACCTCCTCAAGCCCACGAATAACAAAGCTCGAAAAAACACAGCAACAAAATTGCAGGAGATCATTGATCAAAACTGAATTCAATCAGCGATACGAACACATTGCCTAGTAATGGAAACTATAGGCGTCACATAGCAAAACAAAATAAGCCCACTATGCCCATTAAATACGAGTATAACAAACATAAAACAAACAAATCCTATACAAATGTTAAGGCAGAAAAACTAATATGAAACATGTAATTATAAAAACCAACACAGCAATAAACCTCACCGCATACTAACATCAGTAACAGTCGTCGAAATAAAAAAAGTCCCTAAACCTTACTCCCCCGTCTCATTCAATTGTACCTCTAATTAAGATACCGCTCCCAAGGAACGAAAAAACGTAAACGTAAACAAATGATTGAGACGGAGGGAACATATTTCAAGACAAAAGCGAACACAGTATAAAATCTACGGAGTAAATCAATTAACAATCCAGAAATACGAGGCTCGACATTAAACAAAACGGAACTCGAAAACTAACGCAAATGCTTCCTATAAGCATCGATAAAGCGATATATCATTCAAAATCGTCTAAAATGTATGATCCAAAACCAACAACCGAAACCGAAAAGCGTACAGAACAGAAATGTCTAAATTCTGAGGCAAAACAAACTAATTATCATCAGGAATCTCAACATCACCATTTTGAATCTCCTCCTGCAAATCTTTAGGATCTTTACCATCAACAGTACAGCCAACAGAAACACAAGTCCCCAAAATCTCCTTAACAGTTCCCTTCAATTCTTTCGCCATAGATCTTCCTCTCATAACCTTAGCAATCTCAATAACATCATCAAGTGAGATATTACCAGTGTGCTTGATATTCTTAGTCTTCTTCCGGTCACGTTCCGGTTCTTTCAAAGCCTTAATGACAAGAGCAGCAGCAGAAGGGACGACGGTGACCTTTGCTTGCCGGTTTTGAACGGTAAGCTTGACGGTGACACGTAGACCCTTCCAGTCTTTGGCGGTTTCCTTGGCGATGTCTTCTCCGATCTTCTTTGGGGACAGACCAAGTGGTCCGATTTTGGGTGCGAGGGATGAGGCGGCGCCGACTTCTCCGCCAGTGACTCGGACGAATACGTCCACTACTTGTGATGGGTCGAATTTCGGCGGCATTGTTAGGGTATGAGATGAGGCGGGTTTGGTGTTTGAGGGATTTTCAGTAGGGTTTTACGGAGTATTATGCTTTGCTTGGATTTATTTATTTGCTGTCGTTTAGGTCAGCTGGGCTTTGGATTTTGTTTTGGGCCACTAACTTAGGCCACTAATTGATCCCAAGTCGCTTTTTTTTTTTGGGTTTTTCTCTCTTGTACCCCTAAAGTTATCACTTTTCCAAAGTGTACCCTTGCATTAATTTCATTGTTTTGCTATTACATCTTAATGACCACAATTACTACACCAAAGATGAAGAAGACATTAACGAATAAAAGGAGGATGAAAAATGGTGAGAGGAAAAATTGAGGGAAGTATAAGGAGAGTGAAGAATGGAGCAATGGATGAAATAAATAAAATGTTGAAAAATGGAGTAATGAATAGATTAAATGGAGGTTGACAAAATGGAGGGAAAATAATGAAAATAAAGGGGAAAGTGTAAATGAACAAAAAAATAATTAAAAATCAAACTCATCTTAACACTTAACGGCAAAAGTTAACGATTTAGAGTGTTTAGGTCACGTTTGGGAACAACTTATAAAGCTTAGGGGTACAGTTAGTATTTTGTTAAATGCAAGGGTACACTTTGGAAAAGTGATAACTTTAGGGGTACAAGAGAGAAAAACCCTTTTTTTTTTTTTTTATGTGTAAGAAAACGAGATTGAACTCTTTGGGTAGGACTAATCTATCTCATTAGAGTAGGAGTGTAGGACTAATCTATCTCATCATTTTGAATGAGTGAGGTAAGTTGAATGCACTGGTTTTCAAACCCCTCCGAAAGAGTTGGAAATGAATGTCCAAATAGAAGTCATAAAGTTAGCAACCTTGTTAGCTTCATGTAAGCAATGTTTAATCATCAATTCATCGAATCAACGAAGGTCTAATTTCAGATTCTTCATAATGCTAGAGATTTCCCAAAGAATTTGTCAAGTACTACGATTGAGTTAATAAACATAAATTATCACCGTCCACAATTAGCTTTGAGATTCCTAACTATTTAGCTGCAAAAATGTTTTCTTTTGAAGAGAGAGCTTCCGCAATAATAATACTATTGGAACCGCACTTTTTTGCTCCCAACAAAACGACATTACCATTATGATCTCTTATACAATATCTTAAAGCAACTTTATTGCCTTCTATTCTCAAACCGTCAAAATTTAGCTTTACGAAACCGTTTCTAGGTTTCTCCCACCATATTTCTTCCTTACTAGAATTGATTTTAGTTGTCTTTTTCGGGATTGTTGAAATCCTTATATCTAGTCTCATTCCACACAACAATGCTATTTTTATATAAAGTAATAAGTTTGCTCATATTAGTTTGCTCATATCGATATGAACATTGTTAGAGATAATGTCATTTCTATAAAACCATCAATTCCACCAAATAAAGATAATTTTAATGAAATCATCTTTTGCAATTAAGTCTTTGAGATAATTGAGTTTCATTACAAAACTTTGATTTGCAATTCATTGTCGGCGAATTACTTCAAATCGTCGATAAATTTAATGAACTACCCAGATTGCCCTTTCAATCGAAACATTCCAATTAAACAATAGAGGAAGAATTTAATCAACAAAAAGAAACTTACAACTAATATCCAATAATAATCCATCAATCAAAAAACGTTAAACTAATCAACGTAAAACAAATCGATTTTTCTAAAACTAAACGACGAATTACGAAGTGAAATAACGTTAAACTCCTCGACCGTAAAATGAATCGGTTTTCTAAAATCAAAACAGCAAATTACTAGTCGTAAAAATTTAACTAATCGACGTATAACGAATCGATTTAAAAAAAAATAGCCTCAGATGTCTAGACATGTATGTTCCACGACGATATGTTTCATATCAGAGGCTTTTTATATTAAAAAGAAAATTATATTTACATATAAAAAAAAAATATTATACTCCAAACTCTTGAAGTTCATTAAATATATTTGTTTAAAAAAATATTTATAATTGAGGCGAAATTAGAAGTTCATTACATATTATCGACGATTTGAAGAATTGAAGTAATGAGTCGACAATCTTTAGCAACACCTTAGTTTATACTCCAAACTCTACTATAGAATCTTAATTCCTTAATCTTTGTGCCGAAATAACTAGGCTAAATGACCGGGACGGAGGGAGTATATATTTAGAATGACGAAACGTTGCCATATATATACCCCTCATATGAAAACAATAGGAAGATAAGAATGGCAACAATGGCAAATTCCTTGGGAAATTTCTAGTATTATTAAAGATGTGCGATTAGACCTTCATTTTTTCGATGAAGTGATAATTAAACATTGTTTCTGTGAAGCCAACAAGGTTGCTGACTTCATGGCTTCTGTTGGACATTCGTGTCCAACTCTTTCGAGGTGGTTTGAAATCCGTTGGCTTCAACTGACCTCGCTCATCCGAAAGGATGAGATAGGTTGGTCCTATCCCAGAGGATCAATCTAGTTTTCTTACTTAA
>JAGPOY010003908.1:0-12582 GCA_018983105.1 Silene uniflora | reverse complement strand
TGAGTTTGCAGAAAATAGAAATATTTGAAATCATTGATCTTGATCTTCTTCATCTTCATTAATCTTCTTGATCTTCGTAAGGTTGGTAAGATAAACGAGTAATAAGACTCGCTAGAAATTTTGTTCGAACAAGAACGTTAAGCTTTTCGGACTTGTCGAAAATCAAATAATTTGTTAGGAACTCTAATCGGACCTAAACAAATTTAGACAAAACGGAAAATTATCCGTTAATTTCAAGATCTGGAGAATGTTAAATTTTTCGAACTCCAAAAAAAATTTGAACCACCATCATGGTGATTATGGTTGCGTAACTCGCCGGTCAGTTTTGTACCACCTTAAACGAATTTGAAGATTTTTAATCAAGTATCGAAGAAGATAAAATGGCTCATCATACATTGAAAATAAGGAGATGGCCAAATTAAGGCTATGGACGTACTGGTTACATGTACTTTAATAACCAAAATAGATCATATCATAAAAATCGATTTGAATTTTTTTTTTTTTTTTTTTTTTTTATGCTAAAAGAGAAAACAGAAAAATTTGATTAATTTGTTTATCAAGATCCCGCCGGTGAGCGCCATTAATTTTCGGCCACCGGCAAGATGGCGGAAGCAATTTTAAGAGTCTCTTAGGAAAGAGGCTCTGATACCATATTATAAATCGAGAGGGGAAGAATTCATAAAGACAATTTTTATTGATAATTGATGTTGTATGACGAATCAATCGATCATCCATTTATACTATTACGCATCTGATAATATAGGAAAGTATATCAATCGAAATAATTTCTACTCTAATCTCGGTAACAACCAAGATATTATTTCATATGATCACATGAGATATTACCTAATCTCTAACACAAGCCCTAAATCGTAATCCGTACTTGTACACAAATAGGTTTAATCTTACATATGCTTTAGAATTAAAATCCTCGTCATTCGTCCGTTTCATCAACAACGCAACAACGATTCCTTACGCAAATCTAATGGCTTCTCTGAAAACATACCCACAAACCCACCAATTTCACTCCAAATCCTTTCACAAATTTGATCATAATTCCCAATTTTCTCATCCAAATAACGTTTCCTTTTCTGGGTTTCATACAAATCGTCTCAGGGTTATTAAATTCTCCCAACTTGAACCTTCTACTATTAGTAAGTTCCATTTTTTTTCTTTGTCTTCCTGTGCCAAACAAAATAGGGTAGATATGTCTAAGGTTTTAATTTCATGCTTATGATCATTTTTTTTTTTTGCAGATTCATCTGTTGTTCCAGATGTTCCAGTACTATCATGTGAAGAGGTTCATTACATACTCCAACTAATATTATTGTCCGACTTCAATTGTAACTTTGACCATTAATCTCGCCAAATATATGTAACTCTAGACTGCCAAAATCAAATGAACAATATAAATGGAAACAGAGACTAATGCCATAACACAAAAACTACAATTGTCTACTCGTTTTTTTATTAGTTACTCAATCTATCCCAATCATTTGTTTACACCCATCAAAAGAATTGACTGCGACACCCAAAATGAAATAGGTAAACAAATTATCAGGAAGGAGGAGAAGGAGGAGCAGAAGTGTGGAATTGATGTAGATTATTCAACAGTTAGAGTCGAATTGCTTTGATTAAAGAAGATATCAATGAACTTTTATCGAATGAGTTTAAGGGATTTAGCCGATTCTTTTGATTTTGGATATCATTGAGAAGTAGAAATCCATGTTACCAGAGGATTTGCCTATACGATTTGATGTACTTTTCCTTGCAACATTGCAGGCAATTGAGAAGTTTAGATCGCGTAGACGAGGTCAAAAGAGCAATGAGGAGTTCTTAGCCATGTACTCTAGTGTATTTGGTGGAATCATAACAGACCCTGCTGCTATGCTTATACCCATGGACGATCACATGGTCCATCGAGGTCATGGAGTATTTGACACTGCACTTATCTGTGATGGGTACCATTTCTAACCCGTCTATCTTTATCCACTCATTACTGATTTCGTCTATAATAAGAGTAGTAGTTATGCCTCTATTACTTTCTCTTATATGCAGTCATCTCTATGAGTTGGACCAACACCTTGATCGTTTTCTGAGGTCAGCAAAGATGGCGAAAATCAAACTACCCTTTGATGTCGATACAATGAGAAGTATACTTATACAAACAGTAAGTGCATCCAAATGTAAGAAAGGCTCCTTAAGATACTGGCTTTCTGCAGGACCAGGTGACTTTCAGCTCTCCCCTTCTACCTCTTCTCAGTCTGCACTTTATGCGATTGTCATACAAGCCGCATCCTCGTTTAGTCACAAGGGTGTCAAAGTAATTTCCTCATCAATCCCGATCAAGCCTCCAATGTTTGCCACCATGAAGAGTGTCAATTACCTTCCAAATGTTCTATGCAAGATGGAAGCTGAGGAAATGGGTTTTTTTGCTTCTATCTGGATGGACGACTTGGGATTTGTTGCTGAGGCTCCAAATATGAATGTGGCCTTTGTAACCAGTGAAAAAGAGCTCATAATGCCTCGATTTAATAAAATACTTAGCGGTTGTACGGCTAATAGGGTGCTTGTTCTTGCAAGGGAGCTATTAATGAAGGGTGAACTTCGCAAAGTGAGTGTGAGAGATGTGACTATCAATGAAGGGAAACAGGCAGAGGAGATGATGCTTATTGGAAGTGGTGTTTTGGTCACTCCTGTTATTCAATGGGATGACCAAATCATCGGTAATGGTAAGCTTGGCAAAAATTTCTTGTGTTAGACAGTTCAATAGAGTTAGGATGGGCCGAGGATCTTCAGGTATCAGGAATGGACATCTTTAACATATCTAAATTGAAAATGGTTGCTAAATTGCAACCATTTTTTTACATTTCGTCCTTTACAAGTGGTCTCAACAAATACGGACTTTGCAACTGACTCTAGGCAATCACAAATTCCAGAAAAGTGGCTGCAAAGCTATTTTTGCAACCTGAATATTTCGGATACTGTCGCCTAGACCTAGTATATGTCCTGATTCGAACTTTGTTTTTTCCGATGCTTAAAATTCAGTAGGCTTTAGTTGTTTAAGTGAATATTCGAGATATGCCGTCAACTTTAGATGCTCCTAACATACATGCTTGTGCTTTGGTGTTACTGGTCAATTGTATAGGAAAAGAAGGTCCAATTGCTGGAGCACTCTTAGGCCTCATCCTTGAAGACATGAAATCTGGTCCATCTGGAGTTCGTGTACCTGTTCCTTATTAAGTCACTGTGCTGTTGAAGGCTTGAATGTTTTATTCAAAAAGCTGAAGTTCATCTTCCAAGCCGATTGTGAGAAAATCGTCATCAAACATTATTAGATGCTGTCGAAGGGATGATTATAGGAAAATCGTCTTATATGTAAACTCTATGCTTTTTACTTATCAAAAGCTTCACAATCGTGATTAACACGAAGTGTATATACTTCCTCCATTCCGATGAATTCTATACACTTGCTTTTTTGGCACTCTTCATATGCGAGCATTGATATATGTATATAAAGCAAACGGGCATAGGAAAATCGATCATATCAATTGGGATTTTTTATATATAGTAGGTTACTAGACATACTCCCTCTGGTCTGTCATTAGTTCTCACCCCATGATATCTTAATCAAGAAGAGGAAGAATGTGTCGCTTTGTGATAACCATTAGTTCTTCCTTTTGTATCACAAAGCGACAAAACGAAAAGAGGAATTGAATTGACAAATTAACCATAGTTGTTAACCTTTTGTTTAAGGTGAGGTCTCCTAAAATTGTGAGGACCAATCACAGATAACACTTTAAAATTGTTGTTGAGGCAAAGGAGTAGGTGGAAATAGTTTGGCATTCAGAGCAAACTCCATTTTTCTCGAGCAATCGACTCTTAGGCGTTGAGCTAAAGCTGATAAAGGGCTACGAATCACACTAGAAGTTCATTAAAGACGAAGAACATAAGCGTGGGCAGCTAAACAAAAGAATTGTATAGAATCGAATAGTATTCTTACAGTAATTATTTTCATTCAAAAAAACATTTCAAATGGGGACACAAAATAGTCCACAATGTGCTTCATCTTATCTAAAACTTTTAAGCAAAGAAGGGCTTGACAAGCTTGCAGCACCTGCACATCTCATCTTCTCCGTCATCTTCACTGGCGTATTGCATTCACTGAAATCAAGAACTCGCCCCTCCGTCTGCCATTCACAAATGTCAGACATGAGAATATAAAGGGGTTGTATAAAGCACCACTAAGAGAACAGGGTAGCGAAACAAAATCAACCATTTTAAAAAGAACCGAAAAAAATGAAGACAATGACTAGAAGAACCAATGGTTATCACAACGATGTTTATTCAACATAATCATTGTTTATTCAACATAACCGATGTGTGCACGTACACACATCTGACATGGAAGCCCGTGGAAAAGGGCTTTTGTTGCGTAGTTTTATGTGACCTCAACACAAAATTCCACTTCCACTAGAGTCAAAGCAGACGTATACAGAACAACAAAAAAAGGTAAACTTTTTTACGATTTTGTGCTGTTGATCAGCCTTTAGAATTTTACTTGCCCACCAAACAACCCACTTTTCCAGTTATGTACGGCAAGAACAAATCCGCAGAAAAACAGTGAGCAGATAAAAGAAAAGAATTAATCTGAAGTAAGGGAAAGAGAAAAACCATGATATTTGGCGACATATGAAGACGGCCTTTAAGCAGGCTGTCGCTGACGTTACTCGTTTCACCATCAAGATTCAGTTTCTTCGAGCATCTTTGCCTTAATATACTGTCAGGAGTTTCACTGCCTAAAACTTCCCTGGCATCTGCATATGCATCGGCACCTTGATCGTTTATTTCCTTCATCAATCCTATTGCGTCAAAGCTGATCTCTCCTGGGCTCAAGAATATTCCAATATCCTGAGTGGAGGAAATACGAATAATGCAAAATATTAAGCATCAAACGTTACATCTGCCTTCTACTCTACAAACAAGTACTGCGGCAGCTATGATACCTCAATTGTTATATCAGGTTCAAATCTTGGGGAAGAAACAAGAGAGCTGAAATACCAAGGTGACTTCCACGCCGAAGGAGATTCCATACTGCGCCTAAAAGGGGTTCCACCAAAACTGAGAAAAAGAATGATAGGCAATCAGGCATGGGAATTACAAGTGAGATTCCAAATATTTATATTGGTTTTGATTTTAATGGTTAACAATGTCATCTTTGACCACTAATTTCCCCAAATAATGAGATACTTTATAGAACTTGTAAAATGTCGGTTGATCAACAAATTCAAATGAGGAAAATATAAATGAGAAGCAGGGAATATACGACTATATACAAAGATGTGAAACAGACATAGGAGGTCAGAACTCACAAGTTCAGATTCTCAGCACCAACTTCATTAACAAGGCTATCAACTATAACTGTTGTCACTGCAGAAACTGGTTGACCAGAAGATGATGCTTCAGAACCATTGTTTAGCTTCATATTGTCGAATGAGGAGGGGCTTACAAAAAATCCAGCACTACCAATCGGTGACATGGAAATGGCGGATTTTTTTGAGGTATACTTTGAGCTGTCAACTTCTGATGGTCTGGTATTTCTTCTGCTTCCATCCGGTGACAGAAATTCTGTATCATTTATGTTACGTTCAACTAGAACTCCTTTAGGCTGTTCAAAAGAATTCTGACACAACAATTGAGCTATTGTCAGACTTTCAATGACACATAAAAATATTGGAATAAAGCATACAGAAACAATATACTTTAAACATAAGAGGGGTATGATAAATAATCAAGGTCTAATGTCTGGTAGATGCGGTTTGCAAAGTACTCCCTACTTCCCTTATTTATTTACTTAAAGACTTTGATGGAAAGCCAATGTCAACTTCGGTTATTTAATCCTTTGAAATTCGGAAATAGGCAGAGATAAAATATTACAATCAAAGGATTTGTCATGTTTCATGTATCAAATCAACTATTATCATTTTATCATTTTTAAAACATCGTAAAAATTGTATATATTGAGTAAAATATTGATCTAAGTTGATCTCATTTGAATTGCCAGGTTAAAAGAGGACAATATAAATGGGATGGAGGGACTAAAAGGCTTTCAGAACTTCTGTTTAAGGCAAAGACAGACAGAAATCACAGAATAGAGACTCTCACCTTTTCAAAAGCACAATCTTCATAGAATGTTGTTTTGGAAATTGCATTAGGAGTCCCTCCCTTCTCAATATTGTGGAGATTATGTATATGCGTGTCTTTCTCTGGTGTTCTTGCCTCGAATTCTTGGTCATGGTTTGCATCTTCGCTCAACCCTCGAACCGCAGGGAAGACATTTTCTTTATCTTCAATTGAAGCTTTTTGATGTTCCTTCAGGTTACTTGACGAAGATGTTGATTCTTTGCACTGAACCGTCTCACCAAAAATAACATCTAGACGAGAAAATTCTTTGGTCAAGCTAGATGAGCAAAGAAAGCCTTGACTTACATCCTTTCCCGTCTTTTTGTCAATTCGTCTTTCAGAAAAAGGTGATAACGGAGATAACAGGTCACGATGTCGTTTCTTCAAAATAGATGGCGTGCACGCAAAGGTTTTAGCTGCGCTCTTCAATAAAGCATCTGGACTGTCATCTGAAGATGGTGAATCCCACAACTTAAAAGGAGTGAGACTGCTTGCTGACGACATTATAAACTGACGGATTCCAAGAGGACTAAAATCTTGCTGTGCATCAGTGTTACACTGAGCAAGATCACAACTCAAAAAGGGAATATCCAAGGATGGAAAACGAGGAGGTTCATAACAAAGAGTTCCCACCTCCTGCCCACATGTTGAAAGACCTGGTTGCTCAGCTCTAGGAGGTGTTCTTTGCTGATCGTCAGATATTTTAGAATTAAAATTATTTTCAGGGATTAACCCTGATGATTCCAGCAAATCTTTTTTTTCAGTAGAGCCTGCACCTGAAAGATCATGACATGGAGGATTGGCGTTAATGCGTGCATGTACATGTCCCTCTTCAGTGTTACTGAGTTGCTCGCTGGTCATTCTTAAACCATTTTGAACAAAAAGCTCTAAAGGAATAGAGGAAAGATCACCATTGTTTGAAGCTTCCAACACAACTGCGTTTAAATGATTATATGGATGTAAGGCTGCAGCTTCACCTGCTTCAGAGAACTGGGAAAGTGATTGGAAACACATATAATCTTTGTAATTCTCCATATCAATAATGTTGGAGCATCTTTCAACATTGGCGTTACCCTCTTCTCGAACCACATTTGGCTCTTCACCACTATTGTTGACCGGAGCATGTACACTATACTCACTAGACTTGTGATTTGGAGCAGCAAGATAGTAATTCCCTGGTTGACTAGAGTCTGCAGCCAAGTTCACAGAAGAATTCATGGGTAAGATACTTTCCCCAATGTTGCAATCCCTCGCACTAGAAACCCGATCATTTGAAAAATTCTCATCGAGATAATATGACGAGCATGTGAATTCACAAGGAATATCAGGTATAGTAAAAGTCATGTCATCAAGAGACGTGTAACAAGGTTCAGAACACGATGCAGTCTGACTGGTACTCTGTATCTTTCCCTGATCTGATTCTTCAGAGACAAGGATGTCCTCTTTTGTTTGGCAACCTGCATTTGACATATCACTTGGTGTTTGAGAACAGCCAGCTTGACTGTATTCTGACATTTCCTCTCCCTCTGCCCCATCTCCGAAAGACATGGACTGATTTTGATGGCTAACTAATGGTAGTCCCTGGAATTGTGCAAGTAGACCTGACGCCTTATAAGAATCCAGTTTCTTCTTCACAGAGCTGTTCCAATGATTTTTAATGGAATTGTCTGTCCTGATTATCAGCAAAATGGGTAAGCTTTCAGATAACTAAAGTTGACATGATGCACTGAGAAAAGCAGAAAAGTTAACCACGGCTGCATGTCACATTTCCAACATGACACAACTCTAAACATTTCATTTTAAGCCAAAACGTCAATGTTTTCCTCATAAAAGCTATGCCTGACAATCCAACGTCATGTCGCATGCAACACTTGAAGTCGAGTCAGAGTAACATTGACTCCTGCCTATGGCAAGGGGTCAGGTGTAAGTAGTGTTTACTTTGTGAAAACACAGAGGTTGTTTTTGAGTGACTCATGATGAAAATTGAGTCAACCGTTGCACTGATAGAATGCTACTTCACAAAATCACAATATAAAAAGCACATACATTAGTGAGCAATATTGCTGTATTCCATTATAATTTATAATCCAGAGCCAAAGAATAGTGAATCTATGTCAAAACTACGAAAAAAAAGTTTGGTTATGGGCCACGTCCACATACCTTCCTGGCAGATATTTTGTTAGTTCAGCCCATTTGTTCCCATACTGTTGATGAACATGAATCAGGAGAAGTTCTTCTTCTTGAGTCCATGCCTCCTTCTTTATACCAGGATTGAGATGGTTATGCCACCTGAAAATGTGCATTGCAACAGAAAGCACCTGTCGTAAATATTACTATTACCTGGTCAAATCAAGAGATTTTAGAAACCCCATACAGTCTATTCTGCGGACAGAGAGAGCTCAAAACATGTAAAACTATATTAATGACATAATAGATACTATTAAAATCATCACCTTATCTTGAAAGGATGTAAAGAGAGATGGTTGAAAAGTGAAAAGTTACACGATCGCTGACTGGGTTAGGTAGTTACTACTTAAGCACTGTAGCAATTAGCATATATTCTGATTTTTTTTTTTTAATAATGTCATGTTTCACTTTGCAAAATATTTCCATATTAATGTAATAAAAAGTAGTTCGGGGAAAATTATGAAACTTATGTAATTAAATTCGCGCTAGAAATATACTTGAAACAGAATAAGGTGCCAACGGCTAAACATTTGATGACAGAAACAGGAGTGTTGCCTCGTTTTGTTTTAACGTACCGCTTGAAGATTAATAAGCCACTGAAACTAGGTTAAAGGAAACATCAAAAAGGGAAGAATGAGCTAACAGCTAAGAGAGAGGGCGCACCTTTCTCGGCATTGTTTACCTATACGTCCTGGAAGATGTTGAGAAATGGTGGACCACTTTTTTGGTCCATATTTCTTCACCAACTGAACAATAGTTTCATCTTCCTGAACATGAAGGATCAGTGCAAATGTCAAAATAAATTCCCATGAACAATTCACCTAATTTTTATTGCAGAACTGCATGAAAAAGACATAAAAGAGTAATAAAAAGGTTGCTCATGCCAAACCTCTTTGGACCAGGGACCCTTAATGAGATCTGGATTGAGGACCTTCTGCCATCTGTGTAAGCACTGAACATCGGTTCTGTCTTTAAAACATTCAGCTGCAAATTACAGTGATTATTCTCTGGTTTTTGACAGAATGTTTTCAGTTTTAACATAATTCTTTTCAAGTGCCATGTGAATTGTGATGTTTAATAAATGCATTCGGCATCACAAATTAAAAAGCAAAAGATCATTCTAAACATAACAGAAATCTATATATTCTGTTGCATTTCAAGTTTCGAAAGGATGAATGTTAGTTAATCAATTATCACTGAGAATGTTTGAAGAAGAAAGAAATCAACTAAATGCAAAACACCAAAGAAATATTAGATTTAGATCCTCTATATATCTACTTGCATATATACCATCAGATATGACGTCTGAAGTGAACGAAAAGGCATTAAGGCAATACAACAAGTATTCTAACTCCGGTAAATGCTGCTAACCTCCAATCCAATTGACTTTTGGTCTGTCTACTGATAACACTTGGGTAGACACGAGTCACACGACAAAAGGGTCAGTTGGATTGGGTCCAAGTCAGATCAGTTCCGGTGTGTAACGCATTTCGGATCAGGTCGGGTCATTTTCGAGTTAGTGGTTAGGAGGGATCAAATTACTAAATTTGAGTATTTGACTAAAAAAGAGTATCGGACAATTAACTATTCAAAGTGAATATTGAGTATTGACAATTCATCCTTTATTTTAATGTAAATAACATTAAGTGTGATTTCAAAAGTCGGGAGTTATGAATTTCCTCAAATAGTTCTTTCAGATCATTTCGGATCGGGTGATATTTGGACCGAGTGGTTTCAGGCCGCGAGTAGGGTCAATTGTGGCCAACAAAGCTTGGGTGTTCGGTTCAAGATGAGTACCACCCGGTGGCGCCATCTCATTTTGCAAACACAAGACTACAGAAAAAAAAATACGTAGTAACAAATATAAAATGTAGCAACACAAAAAAGAGGATGAGTGCATGCAAATTCTCTTTATCAAAGAGGAGTACCTATTTTTTTCCAATTTTTCCCTTTAAAACGCTGAACTGCTGCACGCAAAATTTCATCCTATAAGAAGTCGGAAATTAAAATTTCATGATTAGAGAAGCATTGAATAGGAAGAAAATAGGTGCAGGAATGGCACGAAAGAAGAGTTAAAACGAAGTTCATGATGTTATACATCTCAAAACCTCTGAAATTTTGGAAAGCATTTCACAAATTAGGGAAAAGGCTGGGATTTCATTCACACAATCCAAATAATCAAACGGTCTAACATCTTAAGAAATGTTAACGTCTAAACTACAGGCTCCTATTAAAAAAGGAAGACAATCACAGATTCGGGATTACCTCCTCATGAGTCCATTGACCCCTCGTTGATCGCCTAGTAGGCCCACTGGTTCTCCTAGATGAAAGGAAGACTTTGTTTAGCTTAGCTTTCAAGGTTCAGTTAGAAGTTTACAAAAACAGAAGCTAAAAATTTCATCATGTATAAGTTGTATAGATTCTTGATGGGAGACATTTCTGTCTGGAGAACAGATATTAAAACATAGTCAATGCGAAGCCAAGAGAAACAAAGAGCATATTTCGTCATCAATACTTCAATGTGGCATCTTTTGATGATGCAAATAACAAGGAGAAATGGTCAATATTCGGTATCCAGTTAGTGATGATTGGATTTTCCATGAAGAATAAAGAATGGGCAGATGACCGCTTCATTAACATAGTAATGGGACGAGGGAAACTTTTAGGCCAATGCCTATAATAGAAAAGGCATATATGTCCAACTGAGTAGTTAAGCAAGAAGAAACTATCGGCCTTGAAGGAAACATTCTTAATCATAGCATCGACAATAGACATTTGAAGGCATGAAAAGATTAATAATAGTAACAGGAGTCGAATTGTATAAGTGATACAAAAACACTACCCGTGCATTGGTCTTGCTTGAGGAAAAGCATTCACAGTTTGGAGAGGAGCCGGTGGGAGCGCAGGAGGGAGTGAAGCTTCGATTTTCCTGTCACTTCCCATTCTACTTGGACTAACAGGAAAAACTTTGTACTCCAATTCCTACTCGATGACAATTTTCTATAGGGAAGGTTCCCCAAGGCATTATCAGTCTTGGCAAACAATGGCAAGCACTTCCTTTTGCCAAAACAAAGCCAGTGGCTACAAGAAGAATACACACAAGCCAATCAGGAAAACATAGTCATCGCAAAGCCAATCATCGGATTCATAAACCGTTACAAGCCCACAAAACATAGGTAAATGATACTTCAAAATGAAAGAAACGTTCAAATTTCAGATGCCAGATCAAAACAACTCAGTAATCTACTGATTATACTAAAAATTGTCGAAAACTAAAATTTCAAGTCTTTGGTGACAAATTAATTAGAATACTGATTTCGGGATGAGCTTTCTTTCCCACCAACTACATTAGTGATTACATCTAAAACTCAATAATATGTTCTAAGTTATAACCCCGATCGATACATTAAAGATTAGAACTTGAGATTTTCTTGTTTTATTGTTCTGGTAAAGTTGATCAAAACTATGAGCAACTGAGCAAGTACATCCAGACCTCCCCCAAACCGCGTACCCGAGGCAACAACAAAAGGGCATACAATAATCAGTAGATTACCCATCAAACCAATCAAAGCTACTTGTTTGACCTTAAACCCTCGAAAGATTGACAGCAACAAAACAAGAAAATCAAAACATAGGCCAACTTAAAATTCAAATATGTAATCGCAAAAATCATGAATCAAACCCCAAAGAAATGAACCCCAATAAAACCCAAATCACATTTCAATAAAAAAACAGAAACCCAGATAGTAAAAGAATAAGACAAGGTGCAAGAAAGTACCAAATAAAAGTTGAGGTTATGATTTGTTCTCAGAAAACAGATGACCATTTCATCAACAACAAGATTATTATTATTATTATAATTATTATTATTATTATGATTCTGGGTTTTATGAGTTAATTTCAAATTGAAAAAGAGAGAGAAGAAAAGGGGCAAAGGGTAAACAAACGGTCCAAAAATATGATGGAGAATTCAAATTGAAAGGGAGGCGGACTCAAGACACAAGTGTGGAATTGAAGTAATGTCGAATAATGTAAATTTGAGGGGCCTTTTTTATAAAAGTAAGTAAGATACTCTGTAGTTGAATACGGAGTACTTGAATAGTAGGTGGGTGGACAGATAATAAGTGGATCCATCTTATTCAATGTTCCTCTCGATTTTATTCTACTAAATTAATCACCCTCAAATCTCCCTTTTCTTTCTTCCTCTTTCTT